>VONZ01001969.1:0-79742 GCA_012976165.1 Labeo catla | reverse complement strand
AATAAATAAAAAAAATAATAATAGTGCAATAAAGTGCATTGATTTAGCATTCACTTTATGTCAGAAGAATGAACTTTCCATTTTTTTTATATTCTACTCTCTCCCACACATAACAATAATCTCTCACACACTGATGTCTTTGTAGCCTTCTCACATAATGTTTGTCATTGTTTGTTAATGTTGATTTGTTAGGTTTTCCATCATACTACACATTTTTGGGCCAAGCCTGATGCAGAGAAGTTCTGCTGGGATGGTAGGTTCGAATATCCCTGCAGCAGTTTCACCAGCGCAGAAAATCAGATGAAGCAAGAGGTGTCTTTTTGTTCTGCTTTGAGTATCTGGGAACCTGGACACATTTATATTAAATTCCCTTGAAGAACAAATCCTGAAGGCCATGCTACATTCTGTGAATAATCTATCAGAGCAAGGAATCTGTCTATGCAGTATATCCATGTGTACTGCATATCAAGAACTGTTCATCCGACTTTATGATAGTTGAAACATGTCTTTTGTTGAATTTTTTTTTTTTTTTTGTAAAATTATAAATTTAATTATTTTTGTAAAATAATAAATATATATATATATATAAAAAAATGATGAAATGGTGATGGATTTACTTTGTGCCATTTTAGCCTAACCACCCTTTACAAAAATAAGAAAACATTTATTAGTAAAATGAAAAATAACATTATTCAGATTTCCGTAACTGCAACTGCTTTAACATATTTCCGGGAATATACTATATATATATATATATATATATATATATATATATATATATATAAATATATATATACCTTTGTAAATGTTATGTGGTAAAAAACACTGCATAGATGTGATTATATGACAAGTGCAGCGCACGTCTCTCTCTGGCTCAGCGCAGTTTGAATTTGCCAGTGGCGTGACGTCACCAAACTTTCTAAATCCTATATGTGGGACCGGGGCATAGAAATAAGAATCCCACATGTGGGACCGTACCGCTCAACAGGTTAAGCAAATGGTCTTGAAATTGAACTTTATGATCTTAGTTCACATTGTGTAAGTTCTCATAAGCTAGCACAAGTTGATTTAAATAATAAATAATAAATAAATAAATAAATAAAGCTTTGTTTTCTACCCTAGAATGATAGAAAATTGTCTTCGACAAAGGCTTACATAACATGCATTTACAATTTATAGAATAACTTGCAGAATTATAGAAAAAATGCACAGTAATTAGTATATATGCTTTCTTAAGAGTTATTTATAATGAATTTCTTCTCCAGGTGCATCAGGTGTTGTTGCAGACAGTGTTTTAGTGTTTGTGATGGAGGGAGATTCAGTCACGTTAAACAGTGATGTTAAAGCAAACCAGCAAGAAAAGATTAAATGGTTTTTTAATGACACTCGGATTGCTCAAATCAGTGACCATCTCAGTAAGACCTGTACAGACGTCCAGTGTAATGAAGGTACTGAGATATTCAAAGATAGACTGAAGCTGGACAATCAGACTGGATCTCTGACCATCACAAACATTAACACCACAGACTCTGGATTTTATAAACTACAGATCATCAGCAGCAACAGCATGAGTGAAAAGATCTTTCGAGTCACTGTCCAGGGTGAGTAAATATTGTAAGATTCAGATTTTACATGCTTATGCACAATGTGTTTATTATTACATTTGGGAGTGTGATGTTTGGTTTCAGTTCCTTTTTCAGGAAATTTTTGTTTGTATTTTGTCGTTTTCCCATTTATGCATTCATTCCTGTTTTCTTTTGTTCTAATTACCAGTTAATTGTCATTACTCATTGTCCTTACCTGCATGTGTCTCGTGTAGTCCATTGTTTTCTTGCGTTGTAACCAATTATTTAGGTTCAGAGTTTGGTATTGTCTTGTGCAAAGCTGTTATGATTCCCTTTCCAAGTTCTTGTTATTATCTTTATTTTAATAGAGATGGATAAAATGAAGACCAAGACAGTGAATGAGGGAGAATCTGTCACATTAGATCCTGGTTTAATAAAAAACACAAATGATTTGATGACGTGGTATTTTACTGACACTCTCATCGCTGAAATCGCTAGAGATCCCAGCAAGATCTGTACAGATGATGAGTTTGAAGATGCTGATGGATTCAGAGGCAGACTGAAGCTGGATCATCAGACTGGATCTCTGACCATAACAGAAACCAGAACCACAGATTCTGGACTTTATCATCTTGAGATCATTGCCAACAGCAGCAGCATCCGCCGTCAGTACAGCATCAAAATTGTCACCGAAAAGAGCCTAAGTGGGACTGGCTCTAGTGAGTATTTACTTAAGTATTATCTCTAGGGCTGTCGCGATAACCGCAATAGCAGTACTGCACTATTGACGAGCATAACCACAGACGATTGCAGCAATATTTGGGTGTTTTCTTGTTTCGAAAAGTTATGCCCTTCTCGATTTAAACTCTGTGGATATGTACTGAATATTAAATACGTTAGTAATGATAACACAATGTGTACTATGCTAAATGTTCTGAGAACGTTCCCAGTAGGTTCCCAGAATGTTCCCCTAATCTACAGAGAACGTTCTATTTTCGTTAAGAAAACTTTACTGGCTAACCAATAGGGACCATTCTATTTATGTTCCTAGAAGGTTCCCTAAAAGTTCTCTGAAGATTCCCAGAACGTTCTCCTAACCTCTTCACTCCGATACCGCTGCTGTACGTCAGCACTCCGGCATCCCGTAGTAAGCGGGACCGATGTGGACCTCAATAATCACTACTACAAACCTTATCTTGTATAAATTATTGTTTAATCCTTACAGATAATCAGAGCACGTTTAACCACCAGGAGCATTAAATGAGATTGAATTATACTTTAATATGTTAGATTTTTCTTATTCGTTAATATGTAAGATTAGAAGTACCATAACCGAGATTTTATGTTTATTAAAACACCAAATAACAGTGACTTCAACAAAATATTTGATTTTAAAAATGCGAATTTTATTTGTACAGACATTAAAAACGAATAACATTCATTTGACTTTAATTAGTATAACATTACATTCGTTTTTTACCACTGAATTAACGATGATCTGCTCCTCTCTTTTGGTCAGTACAAAAAAACGTATCCGTTAACATCAGGGGCGATTCTAGGATGGGCTAGGACTGGGCTATAGCCCCCCTTAAAAATGGCCTAGCGACGCCCATGGTTAACATCATCTTCTCTTCAGTAGACGTGTCAAATTTTCCCTGAAATCACGATATTTATTCTCGTATATATGAATTATACGTAATTATTCATTAAAGAGATCAATCAACGAAGGTTAGTCGGTCACTCAATAAAACGGAATGACCGTTAATTTTTAAATTACGCGAGTGCGCGGCTTTCTGTGGAAGACAGGCAAAGCGCGTGTGCAGCGCGTGCAGATCAGAGGCGCGCAGTAAAGAAATATACAAACAACCCAGTGTTTATACGCTTATCCTTGGCTTACTTTTAGCCATAAAATTGTAATTATATTGTTATTATAATGCGATTTGACCACTTTGATGTATACACTTTATTAAACGCTTATTTCAGACATGGAATTCTGGAAAAATACTTTGTTTATGATGAAAAAAAAAGCATTTTTATATTTCAGCATTAGAATAATCAGAAACATCTGCAAAGTTTTAATTAGTTTACATGGATATGACAACTAAAAAAACCTGCAGGGAATGTTCTGGGAACGTTCTCTGTAGGTTATAAAAAATAAATCACAAAATAACCTACAGGGAACGTTCCTAGAATGTTCTCATTTGGTTACCAAAAAGGGGAATCATAAGGGAACGTTAGGGGAACATTCTGTGTTTGCTGGGATTTCGGTTGCATTGGTTACTGAATATGACCTCCTGTAATGTGGGGTTGTTTTTTTATGTTCAGGTCTTTTATTTTGTAGTTTGATTCATGCTGTTTGTGTCTTGCTTCCCTTGCCCTCATGTATTCCTGCTATTGGTTCCCTTGTTCAATGTGTTCAATGTTCTCATTTGTTATTCTAGTCTGTTTGCTCATTGGGTTGTTTTTGTCATGTGACTCTGCCTGTTTGATATATATAGATCTCATGTTGCCATTGTCTCTTGTGGTGTATTCATGTGGTAACCTGCTGTTGGTGAGTGTGTTCATGCTAAGTTTAGTCAAGTCAAGTCAAGTCAAGTCAAGTCAAGTTAAGTCATTGTTTGGATTATTGTTTGTTTGGATTACATGTTTGTTTCAATAAACTGCACTTGGGTTCACATCACAACTCGCCTCCAGTGGATAAATCGTTACACCTTACATCGTAACACATACACGCACAGATTTATGCCGGTAATACAGCATATCGTGCTACTGAGCCACTCATAATTACCACAAGAAAAGTTCCTTCACCACGACAGCCCTACTATTCACTCAATATATTTGAAATGCATCTGAAAAATCAAGTCAGTAATAATTACTTTCTTTTTTCATGACAGGTGGGATAATGTTTCTTGTTATAGCAGGAGTATGTGTTGGAGTTCTGCTGGTAGTTGCAGTTGTAACAGGACAATTTCTAGTTGTGTGTTTTCTGTATGTGCATGTATGATGTTGTTTAATTCAGTCATCATTACAAAAAACACAAATAATTGAATATGTATGACACTACTGGCCCTTTTAAAAGTTGTTTAGGGAAGATTACTGGATTTTTAACTGCAAAATTAGAAACTTCTAAATTATTTTATAGAAACATCCACATTCTTCCTGAATAGTTTGGATTATTTTAATCACAAAGGATTGGGTACTGCATTCAAACCTAATGCATTATTGTACAGAAGATGACAGTGTGATTCAGTTTATCACATTCAATAGACTGAAGTGTCAATACTGTACTATAAGTGTGTGTGTGCGTGTGTGTGTGTGTGTGTGTAACTGAAACATCAGTCGTGTTCATTTCTCTTAAAGGGGTTATCGAATGCAAACTTCACTTTTTCATGTTGTTTGAACATTAATGTGTGTTGTCAGTGTATGTACAAATCTACCCTATAATGATAAAAATCCATGCAGTAGTTTTTAATTAATCTGTAAAAATAATATCCCCTTTTTCAAATCAAGCCGTTCTCCCTCTGCCGTCACATCGACAGAGGCCACTCCCATGATAGTTGATTGACATGAGCTCTTACCTCAGACCAGCTGTCACAGTCCAGTAACTTTCCATGTTTCGATGCCAGAGCAGGGATGCAAGTTAGACAAGAATATCTCCGATTGAGCGATTGAGGTGTTGTGTTGCTGGATGTAATAATGAACATAGTGGTCGTCACTTACTCCTGACATCTGAGCTGCTAAAGATGCAGTGGATTACATTTGTTTGTGAATAGAATGCACCTCCCGATCTACATATATTCATTTATGTTTACGCGAATCATTCATGATCCAGCTTCACTTACAGCAGAAGTGAGTATAAGCATTTTTTATGAATCTTTGCGATCGCCTTTCCTTATAACGTGGTAGTTAGGAAGTTTAGCGGCTAAACACGGCTAAATGCGGCTAAAGTAAACAAGACCATCTTTTCACAGAGAGAAGAGAGGGGCGGGGCGAGCAGAGCTCATTTGCATTTAAAGAAATAACCCCTTAGAATGAGATGATTTTTGCAGGGTTCATTTTGACAAGGTAAAAAGGGTGTTGTTTTTTAAAACCATTGAGAATTTTTAATCAAAGTATATTAGAGACTTTTCATTAAGATCCTAAAGAATCATATCAATTTGTGGAAAATGGCCATACGATGACCCCTTTAACTTTTGTGAATGTTTTGTTATAGGATAGTGGTGTAGAGGGTCAGTTCAAGGGCCGTCCTCTATTCATCTTAAAATATCAAAACAGCTGTCCTGTAATTGTACAGCATAACAGTGTCATTTATGGTACAATGTAAAAATATTTGTAATTTTAACTGTAACTCTATTTTTTTTTTTTTTTACTGCTGTAAACCTGTTAAGTTCTCTTACTATGGAAACTGGTTTGTACATATTATACTGTGTGCACCTTTCATAAGCTCATTATAAATAGAATTGTGATGTACTTCGCTTCATAATGTTTATTTCTTTTTACCTTTGTGTTATGTAATTTTAGAAAAGATGTTAGTAGCAGCATGTCTAATTTACCAACCTCATACTGATGACTTATGTAGTCTGTGGCATTAAACTTGTAATATTGTTCATATTAAAATATGTACTTGTTCTTAATAATTGTGGTACATAATAATTGTTATAAATAATTGTTGTACATGTTACAATAAATTTTCTTAATAAATCCTTGAAATGGGATCTCACCCATCCATTTTTGCCTGTACTCAACTCGAACCATTTGAGTGCCCCCTAACACTAGCATACAGATTATTCTCTTCAAAAAACGCCTGTCTCTAGATGGAGATTCCAGAAAATCACAAACCTTGGGGAGTAAAAGTGTGGGCTGTAGCATGTTTATGCACAAAAGATTTTCATTTTTTATTTTTAAATATATCGTTCCTTTGATATTTTTTAAAGCTTGTTCAATTATTATTAGCCATGATTACTGTTCTTCAAACACATTTTCTGAGGAAAAGCAATGTACACAACTAACTGTAACAAATAGTTGCAGCCTAGTGCATTTGCTCCATTAAACAAGTCACAAGTAGAATGCAAAATATTTTCTGTCCCATTTGTAGCATCTAAGAGCATATTATCCAAAGGCCCATCATGAGGGGAACAGATGCAAAAGCCCCTAAATTCATCTGACATATTTCTTTAAAATTAGTATTTCTTTCTGGCTACTTTGTACTTAGGTTTCTATGTAAGTACTGGTACTTCTGATTGGTCTGAGGCTGGAATTTAGCGAGTTTGAAGTTAAAGTATTTGATGGATGTATAATATGTGTCAGGAGCAGTATCATTCTCATTTCTGACCGAGATGGCTTTTAGCTGGTTTTGCATCTGAACTCTTCGTTTATTCATCGTTACATCGTTAACTGTGAGCAACTGGAGGAACACAGGTATGATTCATCACTTGCTGAAGTGAGTCCGCTGCATTAGATTACTGTTATACTCCATCATTGGGCTAGTTTTGGCCGAATAATCCTTTAAACAAGTCACGAGAATGGCAGGCAGACTCTTGCTTTTCTGTGTTGACGCCTTGCAAAACCGGTTCAAAAACAAAAGTGAGGCTGGCAAGTATTTATTTATTTATTTATTTATTTATTTTTGGCATTTTTGCCTTTATTATCGGACAGATAAGAATGACATGAAGCGAAGTGGGAGCGAACTATGGGGATGGGATCGGGAAAGTATGGAGTCAGGATTCAAACATAGGACACCCGGAGCGCAACGTCGCTGTATACGCAGCGCTGCCCACAAGTCTATCGGCGCCGACTAGCAAATGTTTTTAACATTCCTCTTAATGTTTCACTTAAAATACATTATATTTGCACATTTCACATTCACAGTAAGGTTTCACTGTTATATCACTCTTTGATTTGAGAGAATACATATTATTTGTCAAATATTATCATTGCTCTCTAACAGTAAGTTTTACATTAGCAGTAGTGGAAAAACCTTTTAACCACATTCACATCTCTAATATGCACTTAAAAATGCACATCAACCAATGTTTGATAATAGGTGGTCTTATACACATGCTGTTAAGAAACAGATAAAATATTTAAGGGAACACACTCACAACACTCTCAAACTGAGCTGGTACTCCCAGTGGGAATTCTGTGAGCTATATTGTGTATGTAAATGATTACATTTTTGTGTCAGAATTTGTGTTCAAGTAGATTGTGTTTGTGTGGACTCTTATCCATCCCAAACTTGGGAGTTGTCTATTACTTCTAAAGATCAGAGATCACATACTAAATCCAAATGCTAAATGAAAGTTTCATTTTCTTATGCAGATAGGTGCATACACCACATGAGTCTCTTCTACAGCTGTCTGTAAAAAAAAAAATAAAAAAAAAAATCACACAATATATAAAAACAAAAATATCAATATTTCTTAAGAAAAGAATTAAATTAAATTTTAAATAACTGAAAATGTAACTGCTTAGTTCGGATTCAGAAAAATGCATAAATAACAGCAGAAGTGTGATTTACCAGGCTTACTACCCGTTTCACTACCCACCAATTCTACCACTGATCTACTGAACCAATCAGATCAGTAGAATAAAAACTAATCTATTAGTTTTTATTTTTGTAAACACATAATACGAACACATATTCATATTATGTGTGTGCAAAGATCATCATAAAGCAAAATAACTTACATAAAAATGAACTTACCCATTTCTGTTTATTTCGTTTGTAGAATGTCGGATCAGCATAAATGATCTCCTTATCACAAGTCCGAACTGCTTCATTATCGGTTGCAACAACAACTATAATAATAATAATAATAATAATAATAATAATAATAATAATAATAAAATGCATTAAAAACAACAATGAAATATAGCTAACTTAATGGCACCATTTATTGTCATATAGATTCCCAGGTACATACTGTATGTTGCCTCTTAACCTTAAATACCTCTTCTGCAATTATTATGTAATATTATTATGTGTATATTCTGTCTTATGTGTATGTATAGTATAGTATGTATAGTAAATTATTTATAGTATATGTATAGTTACATATATAGGTTTAAGAAAATTTTACGTCTAGTGTATGTATGTTCATATTTATGTTTATTTATGTAGCACCGTGGTCCTGCGAGACACAACATTTCGTTCCACTGTATGTCCACACATGTAGCCGAATGACAATAAAGCTCGACTCGACTCAACTCATGTTAATGTAATTCACAGAAATTGTAAAACCCAAAACTACAAAAACTACTTCTTTCCTAAATACTGTAAGACTTGCCTCCTTGATCAGTTTTTCTGTTTCTCCTGCAGATGTAGAAGATCCTGACTGCAGCTACAATTAGCAGAGATCCAACAAGAGCAGCAGAAATCAACACTATCAGAGATATGTATTGTGAAGTAAAGTGTCCATCCAGTGCTGTAATCATAAAGAAGTGAATGTATCAGTTTGATCGACAACAAAAGACAGAGGCAGGGCAGTAAAAAAAAAATCAGTTTTGCTGTACCTGCACATGTGTGACAGAGTTTGCTGATGTCCAGATGTGGGGTCTGGTTGCTGATGGGATTGTTGATCACACAGCTGTAGGTGTTTTTATCCTGATATTCCACCTCCAGAGGTAGAGAGAGACTGATGCTGAGATCAGACACACTGATGCTGGACAATAAACTGTTTCCTTTGTACCAGGAGAGATTCACATCACTCACATTCACCACTGAACACACCAGTGAACAATATGATGATGATGATGATGAAGAACAGTTTCTCCTTATGACAGGAACAGACAGACGAGCTGGAAAACATGTGAGAATAAAAAAGAAAAATGCACTGAGTAAATGTTTCATATAATGAAAGTTAGTGTGTGATCTCACAACTGACATCTCACGTAATTTTATAATGTAAATGGTTTCAGCAAAATAAAATAAGAATATTCAAAAGACAAATTACATCTCTACTCACCATGGACGGAAACACTGAATAATGTTGAGGACAGTTTCGCCGCACTTATCTTTACTTCATAAAGTCCAGCATGTTGAGTTGTGACGTTTGTGATGGTCAGAGATCCAGTTTGATTGTCCAACTTCAGTCTGTCTCTGAATCTCACATCAGGACCATTATATGTGGAGGAGTTTTTAGTCTCTCTATTGATTTTAGCAATCAGTAACTTTTCACTTCTAAAAATCCACAGAATGTCCGAATCTTCATGTATTTCAGTAACATCAATGTTTAAAATGACAGAATCTCCCTCCATCACGGACACCAACTGTATTTCATTTGTCTCTGCACCAAACACACCTAAAGAACATGAAACAATTTTGAATTCAGTTCATGCTGATTTAGAAAGCCTGAAACTACTTTGCATTATTTAAATGTGAATTGAAGAACAGCACCAAAGATACAAAATATACAATTTCACATAAATGAACAGACAGATGAGCAATTTAAACCTCAGTTTAATTCGATTGATCGGGGAAGGAAAGCAAATGCAAACCCTAATTTGAACAGCAGCAGTATGTGCTAAAACAGAAGAAATGAAGCAGTAAAAATGCTTTTATAACTTACCAGTCAGGCACAAACAGAACAAAAGAAGCATGTAAAACATTGTTTACCAGTTCTGTGTCTGATCTAAAAAGACCATATGCTCAACAAATGGTGTGAATACTCCCACAACAGAGTTTGACTCTCCTAATGCAAACACACATCATCTACATGTTTTACAGTTACATGCAAATGTTCCTCTGACTCTTATTAAGACTTTAAATGTTTTCAAAGTAAAAACACTCTTTATTTTTTTATTTTATTATTATTATTATTATTTCTTATAATTCAGCATTGGTCGTTTTTAAGGTAGCTGTCTAACTGTATTAAATTTGTAAAAAAAAAAAAAAAAGAGTGTAATATTGTGTAAATCATCCTAAATGTCATGGTAAAGTAAAAATTATGAATTTTAAAATGGTTTGCAATTTGGCTGTTTAATTGTAGTGAAAAAAAAAAATCAGGTACATTTATTTCCCATCTTTCACTGTAGGTGTTACTGAGGTGTGATACGAGCAGCTCAACGTGAAACAGAAACGTTCTGTGGTGTGATTTCCTCACAATGATGATGTGATCAGTTGATGGACAAACATCTCATGCATGAACGTTTTTTGCGGGTGTCTTTCTCACCTCACTTTTCAGCTTGACTCACTCTCCTCACCTGATAAATTAAATCCAACTCCTCCAACTGATCTGACAGCTGACAATTTGGCCATTTTTAATTGTGTGATGTTTTATTAACAAAGTTCAGGAGGAGCGCATCAGATATCTAGCCTAATTAACACAACAGTAGCTCACTCAAGCTAATCAACACTATAGATTCAAATACAGCCGAGTTACCTCTACCCTTTTGATGGTTTATCAGCATCCCTCCACCACCCCATCTCCTCACTCCGAGTTCTCACTACACCTAGGGGGGGTTGGGTTCGCCAGCTCAGAGCCCTTCCCCGGACAGCACGCCAAATATGCATTACTATACTGCGGCTAATTATATGTTTGAGCATGAACTCGTGAATGTGCGGACTTGTCTGGTGCAGTCAAAACTGTGGACATGACAGTGGACTTGAATCCCCCTGCTCCCCCCTCTCACCATCATGGACAACACTGTGGAATCATTTTCAGCGATTAAAATCTAATGTTTTACTCTCTTCTTCACATAAGGATATCGTATGGCTTCAGAAGACTCTGAGTGCAACACAGCTTGTTTGTAATGCTTGTATACTGCTTGTTTATGGTCAGTTTCTGTAATAAATACCTGTGACTGTACCTATATTTGCCTGTTACGTGTTTTTTATTGTTCAAAAGTGGGTAAGTTTAGGCTAGGGGTGGGGTTAGGTGCTCCCAATTAAAGTATAAATTTATATAAAATTATTAATATTTTTTACAAATGCATGAAAACCATTAAATTGAGCCAAACAACTGAAATCAATGGAGGACGCTGCATGTCTAAAAGGGTCCTGACCAAGCGTCAACATGTGATGGACATGCACATTGACTCCACTGTGAAAAAGGCCCAGTAGAGGTTGTACTTCCTTTGTCAACTGAAAACCTGCCACAGGCACAAACGATGTTTTACTCAGCTGTTACTGAGTCAGTTCTGTGCTCTCTATAACTGTCTGGTTTCAGTTGGCAAATCAGCTATAAGAAGACTGCAACGGACAGCAGAAAGGATCGTTGCGTGAACCTGCCCAACCTTCTGGACTTGTACAACTCCAGAGAGAAGACATGGGCAAGAAACATCATCAAAGACCCCTCTCAACCCGGACACAACCTGTTTGCACTTCTCCCCTCAGGCAGGCACTACAGATCTTGTGCACTAGAGCATGCCATCTTCAGCTCTCACTTCTGTTTTTTTAATGCAACTGTTTATTCTGGGGCCAAAATATTCAGTCAGCCAAAATAAAAAAAAACTTTTGGTTTTATTAAATTTCATATTTGGAACTGCTAAACTTGCTATCTGGAAAACAAGGAAAAACAAGGTGTTTGGTAAAGATACATTAGATCCCTTGTTGATGTTTTTGGGTTTAGTAGCATGAAGACTTAGGATAGAACATGCATATTATAAACTTTTAGGGTCTTTACCAATGTTTGTGAATACTTGGGCCATAAAATGTGTTATGTGAAGTCAATGAAAATGATGATTTGCTGTTGGCTTTTTAAAGCTATTTTGTTATCATGGGTTGTTTGGTTAGTGCATTTTTGTTATTACTAATGTTGTTGTTGTTGTTTTGCATTGAGATTGATAAATGTAGATTGCAGTAGTAACACAATATGGTATTACCCATATGTTGTAAATAAAAGTGAATTTCAAACTCTCTCTCTCTCTCTCTCTCTCTCTTGCGCGCACTTGTTTCCGGAGCGAGTGCTGAGCACGGGTGTGCAGAGGGGTGTGAGTGTGGTGCAGAGTGGTGTGAATGAAGCTTTTCTTTTCTCTGTATAATTTCTCTCTTTGCTTGTTGTTTGTTTGCCAGTTTATTTTGGGGGCCGCATGCTATCTGTTATTCGGAAGCATGTCAGCCCAGCGAGCACAGAGTTTGAGTTCGCTCACGAGAAGCCATGCAATTAAGATGGCGTCTGCGGGGAGTGTCGAAACAAATCTTGAGCTCAAACATGACTTTTGACCCCTATTTTCAAGTTACTGTCCTCTGCCTTTGAATTATATGCGAAAAGTGAGAAATCATCCCAATGCAAAAAGCAGTAACTTCCACACTATCAATATTCAGTTGCTGATCACCATTTGCAAAATCATTATAGTAACAACTGTATAAAATCTGGAGATCATGACATTTATTTTGGATGACTGATAATTATTTATAGCAATCTATTTATTGCGATCCTGTGTTTTGGTTGCATTCTGATGCTGTTAATACAATAGACATGAAACAATACTTTGTGGTAAAGAGTATTTTTAATTGGTGTGCAGTAAAACTAGCAGGTTGACTGCAGATAGGTGACAGTGAATTATGTAAATATATACAAGATTTTCTAAGGAGTAAAAATGTCACAGCGTCGTTTGCAGGAAACGAGGAGTAGTGACGAGGATATTTGGAACATGCACTTTTATTAAATAATCCACACAAGGAGCAGGAATAGACAGGAACAGCAGCTCGGGAAGCTATCCATGTGGCCATGGCGGGCCAGGGGGGTAGCCCCCCCCCCAATTTTTTTTGGGGGGGGGAACTTAGGGTATTATCAGCCCGGGAGAGTACAGGAAGGCCGGGCTCAGGAAGCGCAGGCTCAGGAGGGCGCTCTGGAGGAAGCTCAGGCTCTGGAGGACTGGATGGGACCAGCGGTGGTGAGCTGGAGCGGCCGCGTGTCACAGAATCTTCTACATCGACATTGAAGTCGGAATGACAGAGAGCAAGGATATGATTGATGAATTCCACTATGGGTCTGCGGCAATCATCGGGAGTCACGGAACAGAACACTTGGTCATCCTTTAGCCCCATCTGAAAACACACGTTAATCATTGAATCGCTCCAACTCACCAGGTGTAAAACGCTCAAAAATTCCTCCACATACCACTCCAGCGGCCTCTCCGCCTGCTGGATGTTAAACAGGAATTCCTCAGCCCAGAACATCTTTGTTTACGGTCGGTTCTTCGGTCACGGCATTGTTTGCGGGAAATAAGCTGTAGGAATGAGGAGATCAGGAACATGCACTTTTATTAAATAATCCACACAAGGAGCAGGAACAGCAGGAAATCCAACGCAAAATGACACAAAAATACTTTACAGACATACAAGAACCAACAACCAAACGGGGAACTCAGCCAAACTTAAATACACAGACTAATCACAAGGAGGCAGGTGAGAATGATTAAACAGTGACATAATAATTGAAGACGGAACAGGAAAGACCAAATAAGGGCATACACAGGGAAAACCAAAGAAAACAGTCCACAGAGGTGTGACAAAAGATCTTCACATTACTAATGAGCAAACATAACATTTAA
The DNA here is from genome assembly GCA_012976165.1 of Labeo catla. NCBI lineage: Eukaryota > Metazoa > Chordata > Actinopteri > Cypriniformes > Cyprinidae > Labeo > Labeo catla. The sequence continues at coordinate 65,682 of VONZ01001969.1, read as the reverse complement.
TTTAATTTAATTTAATTTATTTAAAATGTATTTAATACTGCAAAGATATAACAAATCATGTACAAGTAAGTGAACTTTGGAATCCTGTTCTTTCTTTCTTTCTTTGGAATCCTGTTCCTTTGGAATCGTCCTGAAATCCTCCACAACATCACTCACAGGCAGTGAACACCAGAGAGCTCTCATGTTTGGGGGCATAAAAGGACGTAGTTTTTTTGATTATGTCATTCTTCTTTGCCTCTTCAATTCCCCTGTCATGTGGTCTCAGGACAGAAGGCTCCTTCAGCTCAAACTTAGCCCAGAGGAAGTCCAGCTCGGTAAAATGAGCATCTGCATGGGTGAGTTTGAAGAACAGGCTCCTGGAGCCATGTCGCCGCTGAATCACTGCCATCTTGCAGTCCATAACATGGTCATCCGCATTATGGTGTGTTCACACGGGGCGTCAGCATCAACGCTTCCCATTGACTTTGAATGGGTGACGTCAAGCGTTGCCGAAAAGAATTGTGGATCCGTCGGCTTCACTGCGTTGCTCGCTGCAGAAGTTGAGAATTTTTCAACTTCTGCCTCGAGCAACGCCAGTCTGTCTGTGTGTTCCATGTCCCAGTACCCTCATTAAATTTGCCTGTGCATTTATTTCTGGCCACATGGATCTCTCATTGGTGGAGCTGTGGGTGGAGTGAGGGTGGGCTCTGGTGCTGGCAGTAGTGCTGTGGCTGGAGTGAGGGGAAACATTTATATAAGGAACTAAAAGGAATTAGAGCAAATAATTATCAGTGTTGGTGAAGTTACCAAGTGAAGAGTAGGCGAGAAATCCCCGGATGTCCTACTGCTTCAGCCCAGATTCTGGAGCGTTCATCAATGGATACTTTTCAATCCCAGGAGTCCACGGGAGAGCAATACGTCATCATCGAACGAGACGAGGGTGTTCACAAATGTGAGTATTGCAAACCAAAACATGGTTCCTTGTGTTAAAATCATATTTGCTGACTTACTAAATTGTATATTTAGGTGCACTAGGCAGTAACGTTACAGTATATTTGTAATTTTGCTGTAAAAACACATTTTATTATGTAGAGCAAACAGTAGAGGTCCAGTAAGCACACGTACGTCAGCAAAGTAGATTTACATAAACCATATACATCTATGATGTGGCGATTAAATTTATCTTTGTTGGAACGATCTATGACTATGCCACTCCAATTTTCTCTGGGTAGGAGATCCCAAGGTCACAAATAAGGGGGTCCCGCACGGCTATCCAATTAAATTAATGTACTCCAGGCAGAATTACTATAAATCACAATTCACTTTATTAAATACAATAGATTGTTCGTATCGGAGTTTGCTCACAAGCTGACAAGCGATGCTCATATGAGCTGGAAATACACAAGTTTAGAAGGTGACAACACTTCCAAAAATCATACCAAACACTACAATAACAAAAAAAGAGAAAATAATACAATAAACCCAAAAGAAATTACAATCGACTTACACAGCACACTGACTTGTATGTAAAAGAGAAAATGTAGACACTCTTGACACCCCACACTTGTGCATATGGAAGTGAATATACCCCTCTTCAGTAATCACACTGAGCAAGACTATAGGTCAAAGCTTCGCAAGAGCACAACAGAATTTTTACTGATCGCACATATACAACGTTGAAGGGCTTATATATTATATATAATCCCCACACACTTCCTAAAAGAAGGAAAGGCTCTTAACACTTATATAAAAGGGTAGAAAATTAGTGCGAACAAAGATACACTTGATTTTTCACAACAAAATGACGTACCATAGATCGTCAACTCTCACGTGCAATATATTGTGCAGCTCCTTCAGCGTTTACCCTCATCCAGCCCAAAATAACGAGTATAAGAAACTCAAGGTATCTACTATTAACTAAAAACAACCACATAGTTAAAAAAAATACATTTCTACAAAAGAAAATATATTACAAGTCGTTTCGCCATAAAATAATTCACTTTAACAATTGTTAGCAATGTTAACACTCACGTGCACTATGTAGTGGTGTTCATTCAGTATCCGCAAGTTGTTCAGCTTAGAATACAGAAACGTCTAAGGCACACGTCTAAAAATCAACTGAAAAGCAATTACACTTTAACACTACATTCAAATATGTTGGATAACATGCCACAAGAAAAGAAAACCTACCAAAAATCGTTCTCCCAGCGACAAACAACCATCTGCATGCCAAACAATTGAAAGGCGCTCTGCTACTAGTCGGAAGTAGGCATTTAAAGGGAATCCTGCCTATCACCGCAGGTACAACATCGCCTCCTAGTGGCTTGGCTACACATCTTAAAGACGATTACTAAATGTTTATTTAACATTAACTTGTGTGTGCTTATTTTGTAGAATTCACTGCTGTCAACACTGCTTTAGTTAAACGTAAATAATGTAAATAAACACATGTGCATAAAGTAACTAAACATAAGTTCATCTATTTCATAGATCCATTACTGTTGATAAATTGAGGAGCATTTGTGTTGGATAAAAAGCCAGTTAACACATCAGCAACCACCTCAAAAGGTAAATGCATAATTGAATCACAGAGGTAACTGAATCATGTCTGGATGTTACAGGGACAGATGAGACACGTGTGTTTATCCGGTGAAGAGTGACTGATGAAGGACTGCTGCCATCAAAGGCTTTCAGTGAGTATACATTACATAAATTAATAAACTGAAATGTCTGCAGACTGGTGTGAGCAGTGAGAAAGGAGAAATCCACAGCAGCATCCTGGAAATGGTCTGGTGCCATGGATGAGATCCTCCATCACTCCACCTGCCCTTACTGCCTCATCTGGGCCAGATGTTGCATTTATAAACATTTATTCATGTTTCCTAGTGTTTTCAGTAAATAAAATGTACATATAACTAATGCATTAATTCATTGCTTAACTGAAAATTGAAGTATTAAAATCAGCTGCATTTGTCTAGTGTATATTCATGCATTTGCTATGTTAATATATATATATATATATATATATATATATATATATATATATATATATATATATATATATGAATATAATTGAATCATTGACTCACGATTTGTGCAAAGCCACAGATTCATTTACCAAAATAGCCTAGCCTAAAGGACGTCTTGATTAATGTGAACGCCAGCAGACAGGAATAATGCCTTCGAATTATTGTGGATTGTTGTGGATTAAACATCTCTGATGATGTTCATTGCCATGGATTTTATTTGGTTACAAGAAAAGGTAGAATATGGATTTAATTGTGAACTGTACTGATTTTATGTGATCATGCTACATGCTATGCTGTCACGGCATTTGTGTCACTAGCTGGTAGCCCCAGACTGTTGAATGAAAATGAATCATGAAAAGAAAAAAAAAAAGAAAAAAATGAGATTATGATTACTTATTGCTGGCAATTTATCTAGTCTTTGCTTGTTTACAGTGCTTTATATGGTGCACATTGGTAGCATATTTATGCTATAGCTAAGTGAAGTACATTGCGATCTCTCTAATTCATTTGTCTAATGCATCTTTTGCATATCATTTCTTACCTTGAGCTTGATGTCTGCCTTTCAAAGCCATCTCAACCATCATTTTCCCTCAAGAGCAATGGACCATCCTTACACGCTATAAAAACAACCACGCAACAATATCTTTTATTCAGGTACAGTGTGTGTCAGAAGTGCTTCAGTGACAGTGTTATGACAGTACACAAGCAACACCGTAACTTAAACGTGGCAAACTTTATTGTATGGTAAAGACAGAGTACTTAGAGCATTTCAAAACAAAGTCAAAGAGCGCTAACAGGTGTTATGGTGTTCTGCCTTCATTTCTCTTGGGGTTTTGGAAGTTACTGTTAAGACAACGCATAATTTTCTCGAAAAAACAATGAAACTGACTCAAGATACTTATCCACATGATAAAGGAGGTGTTGAATATATCCTAAAAATATCAATGACTCATTTTCAAACAAAATTTAATTTACGGCCTTTTGCCTTTGCAGGGCAGAATTGTTATTAATGGAGAATTTATTTCAGTTCTCCCAATTTCTTTGCCAACTAAAAAGGTTACTCTTTCTAATGTGCCACCATTTGTTAGTGATGAAATCCTAATGCAAGCTTTGACATGCTATGGAAAATTGGTGTCCCCAGTAAAAAAAGATTCCAATCAGTAGCGAATCACCTTTGTTGAAGCATAGTGTTTCTTTCAGGTGATTTGTCTACATGATTATTCCAGATGATGCTGATCTAGACCTAACACTGATTTTTTGAATTGATGATTTTAGCTGTGCTATTTTTGTCACTACTGGAAAAGTCAAATTTTTGGATGTGGAAATATGGACCATCTAATTTGGAATTGTCCAAATAAAAACACTGAGGGAGAGGAAAGAAATAAGAATGGAACAGTTGTAAAGGGAAGTGAAGGTAATGATGGTAAAGAATCTGAGGTGAATGTTCAGTAAGTGTCTCTGACACTTTGGTTTCTCCTTTATAAGGTAAAAAGGAGAGTACAAATTGTGAAAAAAGTCAGTTAAGTGTAATGGATGAGGAAGCACAGTTAACATCAGAGAAAGAACAGCTTTGTTTTAAGACTCCTCAAAAAAGAAAGATAAAAAAGAAAGTCATTAGATGCTAAAATAAGTAAGACGGTTGAGTTACAAAATTAGTCGATGCAAGATACAGAAAGTGACAGTGACTCACAAGGTGAAACTACTGCTTGCAGTTATAGTCTTGAGGGCATAAAACCTCAGGTCAACAAAAAAATAAAAGGGGTGTAAGAGTTCATGAGTATTTTCCTGACTTTGATCAAGCAAAAAAAAAAAAAGATGGCTAGTGATTATTTTACCAAAAAAGAAGTGTACAGGTTGAAGAAAATTGTGCGGAATGTAAACAGCACCCTGAATAATGAGGTTGGATAATATGAAGAAAAAGAATGACAGTCTCATTTTGTGTGGTGAATTGCTTTTTTTTTTTTTTTCGCTATGGGTGAAGTACATATTGCTTCTATGAATGTTAATGGTGTAAATAACTCTTAAAAAAAAAAAACAGCACAGATTTTTGAGGAAATGCAGCAAACAGACATAGATGTAGCATTTTTACAAGAAACTCATAGTAGTATGGATAACGTGGTTGACTGGATGAAAGAGTTTAATGGGCCATCGGATTTAAGTCATTATTCAAATGTGAGTGGTGAGGTTGCTGTCTTATTTAGTAAGAATTTCAAGCCAATATCATATGATGTAGATGAAATTGTAAAAGGCAGAATGTTAAAAGTTAGAGCTATTTATGAAAATTTTGTGTTTGTTTTTATTTGTGTTTATACTCCAAATGCACCTATAGAAAGGTTATTGTTTTTATATACTCATTCCTCAACGTTAAAAGGTTGCTGTACTGAGGATTTTCTGTTTGTGGGTGGTGATTTTAATTGCACTGAACTTGACTTAGACTTGTACATTTATTTTAAATTCAGTAAGACCTAAAAGTGCATATTAGAATTTTAGTACAAGTCTTTTAAATTATTTTTTTTTTTATTATTGACTCGTTCAAATTTTTTGGAAGGTTTTTAAGGAGACAAAGTCATCTTTTAAATCTTTACAGCAATGGTGGGACTATGGCAAGGTGCAGATAAACAATTTACACAACAATACATTTGAAATGTCACAAAAGAATTAAAACGCTCTTTAGATTTGTTTGAAAGACAACTGATGGATTTACAGAAGTTGACTCAAACATCCAATGATAATATTTTTTTAGAAACCCATTTAAAGAAAAAAACTGAACTTAAAGAGCTTTTAGAACATAAGGCACAAGGAGCGTTAGTCTGTGCCCATTTTTTTAAGTATTGATCAGATGGATGCACCTCCTTCCAAGTACTTCTTTAGTCAGAGAAGAAGAATGGGCAAAAGCGTTTAATTCATGCTATTCGTGCTGAGGATGGTATATTGTTATCTAAACAGAGACAGATTTGTGAGGTAGCAATGCGGTTTTATCAGTCTCTGTACAAAACTGAGCATGAGCTGGAAAATAGAGGAAAATCCTTTTTACCAAAAATCTCAGAAGAGTCTAATGGTCAACTGGATTGTGGCCTAGAGCTCTATAAGGCACTCCAAGATATGGAGTCCGGTAAAGCTCCAGGTGTGGATGGGCTTACAGTTGGCTTTCTAAAAATGTTCTGGTCGGAGATAGGAGTTGACCTGCTAGAGGTGTTAAACGACAGTTTGCTAAAGGGTGGGTTGCCACTGAGCTGCCGAAGAGCAGTTGTTACCCTTCTTCCGAAAAAAAATAAAATAAAAAAAACTTCTAAAACTTTCTAAAACTCTAAAACTGGCTAATAGATTGACTAACGTAATAGGGCAGGTGATCCATCCAGATCAATCTTATTGTGTACCCAGTAGGCCATTTTGGACAATATTTCTTTAATCAGAGATATTACACAGGTTTCTAAATTATTTAATATCGATTGTGGTTTGTTGTCACTAGACCAAGAGAAAGCTTTCGATCGAGTTGAGCATTCTTATTTATGGAATGTTCTCGAAGCATTTGGTTTTAATGCACAGTTTTCAAACATTATTAAAATTCTTTATAGTGACATTGAGAGTGTAATTAAAATTAATGGTCGTTTATGTGCTCCATTCAAGATAAGTAGAGGTCAGACAAGGATGTTCATTGTCCGGGATGTTGTATTCTCTTGTTATTTAACCTCTTCTCCAAGCAATCTGGAAGAATTTGGATGGCTTTAGGGTATCACATTGTGATTTTAATTTGTGTTTATCAACTTATGCTGATGGTCTTATAATAATAATTAATAAACAAAGTGATATAAATGTTTTATCTAAAAGGATTTTGGAAAGTGGTCATCAGCAAAAGTAAACTGGAAAAAAGTGAGGCTTTTTTATTAGGGGATTGGAATTAAGGGAAACCAATTCTTCCTGAAGGTTTGTGTTGGAATAGGTGGGGTTTGAAGTATCTCTGGGTTTTCTTAGGAGATGATAGTGTTGTACAAAAAAATTGGGATGGATTGTTACAAAACGTTAATGGTTGTTTAGGCAAATGGAAGTGGATTCTACCCAATCTGTCTTTTAGGGGTAGAACACTTATTGTAAATAATTTGGTTGCTTCACTTTTATGGCACAGACTGGTTTGTATTGATCCTCCTGTGAAATTGATGGCTGAGATTCAAGCTTTTTTTGTTGACTTTTTTTGGGACAAACTTAACTGTATTCTGCAGAGTATTTTATTTTTACCCAAACAAGAAGGGGGCCTGGGATTGATTCATCTGCAGAGCAGGATTGCAGCATTCCGGCTGCATTTTTTACAAAGACTTCTTGATGGACCAATGAATGTAAGCTGGAGGGCGATCAGTTGTATGTTGCTTAGGACTGTGGGAAATGGATAAATCTCTTTATTTTAATGGACCCTAAGTGCCTGGTCCTTTCAAAATTATTGTCCTTCTATCTGCATCTTTTTAAGATTTGGAGCCTTTTCATATTCAAAGGTCTGAAAATTTTCATTCTGTTTTCTGGCCGTTGAATGAAACTTTAATTTTTAAGGCAAGACTGGATGTTTCTTCATCCTTTTTTTATTTTTTATTACCTGGATTCAGCATGACACTACAGAACTCAGGAGGTTTTTTTTTTTAAAGGGGTCATCCGATGCCCATTTTCCACAAGTTGATATGATTCTTTAGGGTCTTAATGAAAAATCTCTAATATACTTTGATTAAAAATTCTCAATGGTTTTGTAAAACAACACCCTTTTTACCTTGCCAAGATCAGCTCTGCAAAAATCATCTCATTCTAAGGGGTTGTTCCTTTAAATGCAAATAAGCTCTGCTCGCCCCGCCCCTCTCTTCTCTCTTTGGAAAGAGGTGTTGTTTACATTAGCCACATTTAGCCACGTTTAGCCGCTAAGCTTCCTAACTACCATGTTATAAGGAAAGGCGATCACAAAGATTCATAAAAAAAATGCTTATACTCACTTCTGCTGTAAGTGAAGCTGGATCATGAATGATTTGCATGAACATAAACGGATATATGTAGATCGGGAGATGCATTCCTTTCACAAATAAACGTAATCTACTGCATCTTCAGCAGCTCAGATGTCAGGAGTAAATGATGACCACTATGTTCATTATTACATCCAGCAACACAACACCTCAATCACTCAATCTGAGATATTCTTGACTAATTTACATCCCTGCGCAAAACATGGAAAGTTACTGGACTGTGACAGCTGGTCTAAGGTAAGAGCTCATGTCAATCAACTATTGTGGGAGCGGCATCTGTCAGTGTGACGGCACACCGGCATCTGAGAACGGCTCGATTTGAAAAAGGGGATATTATTTCTACAGATTAATTAAAAACCACTGCATGGATTTTTATCATTATAGGGTAGATTTGTACATGCACTTCCAACACACATTAATGTTCAAACAGCATGAAAAAGTGAACTTAGCATCGGATGACCCCTTTATGTCACGACTGACAAGGGAGACTCAAATGCAGGGCAAAAATAAGTTTGAGGAAAAGAAATAAAACACAATGTACAGAGAAAAAAAGTCCTCCCAGCACTCCTCGCTGGAGACAATCTGGGGAAAGCAGAAAGGGGAAAAAAAGAGGCAAAACAAAAAACACGGGGAGAGAAACACGGGGCGTTGAACAATACAGCTGAGGATAACAGAGAATCCACGGGGAGCGAAACTCGACCTGGCATTGAACAATCACAGCTGAGGATAATGACACCGAATGCAGAGCAGCAAACCATCAAGCAGGCAAAACGGAACGCAAAATAATAAAAGCCAAAGGAGCAGGGATAAATAGCAGAGAATTAACAAGACAAGACAAGACAAGACTTGACTAAAGATCAAAATGGACTGAACACAGGACAGATGGGGCAGAGAGTTTAAATAGAGAGGAAGAAATTAGCAGAGAATGAAAACAGGTGTGAATATGAAAATGGGAAACGAGAAACAGCTGGAGGGAGACCCAGGTGGAATCACTGGAACAATAATGAGGTAACAGATGTGTAGGGTCAAACAATAAGCAGGAGAAACACATGGCACCAAACAAACACAACACAAGCCACTTGCTTCCACAAACAGTGTCCTCTGGTGGCCATCTTGGGCACACCAGCTGACAACTGTGACACTTTAAGTCATTTATTGTGCTTAACAGGGCCTTATTTTGGAAGCTGTTACTGGAAAACTGGGTTTAAGATCTGTTCGTTCAGTTACTTGTTTTTTGACTAGGTTAAATTACATTTTTATGGATGAAGAAAAAAAATGATTTTAGAGGACTTCTTTTTAGGGACAGTGAAGACCCTTTTCTTTGTTAATTCAACCAAATTTTGAAGCGTGTCCGGGTTGTTTTTTTTTTCATCAAAGAAAGTTTACATCTGTTGATTTTTTTTTTGATTTTTTTTTTATTTATTTATTTATTTTTTTCATGTGTGGGGAAAGAGTTGTATAAAATGTGTGTGCTCATTCTTAAAAAAAATGCTGGATAAGAGAGTTTATACCCCTTGGCGTTCTGTTTTAAAATTAGGTAATGATGTAAGACCTGAATGGAGAGTATTGAACAAGCCACCATTATCAAAAAGAACTGGAGATTTGCAGTGGAGAATCCTTCACGGAGCTATTGCAGTGAACTCTTTTGTTTCAGTTTTGGATTCTAAGAATAATTCAGGTTGTCCATTTTGTTCTCAAAAAGAGACTGTGTTTCATGCATTCATGCATTGTTTCAGACTCAAACCTTTGTTTGCAATGGTGCAAGGAATGTGTAACAAGTTTAACAAATGTTTTTATCTTGAAACATTTATTTTTGGTTTTAAATATGTGCAAAAAACATGTGTAAAGTTTCAGTTGTTGAATTTTATTCTTGGGCAAGCCAAACTTGCAATCTACATGAGTAGGAAAAGTAAAACAGAGCAAAGGGGCAATGATGATGTCATTGTTGTCTTTAAATCTGTACTTAAGGCAATAATTTTGATTGACTTAAGATTTTATAAAGTTATGAGTGATCTTTCTACCTTTGATTTGAAATGGTGTAGTCATGACGTTTTGTGTACGGTTGTTGATGGGGAATTATATTTTTGTTTTTAATTTTATGTTTGTTTAAACAAAATTGTAGTGTGATTTTGTGAAATCATGTTTTTGGCTATTTGTAAAGAAAGTTTTTCTTCAAATCTCTCTCTCTCTCTCTCTGTCTCTGTCTCTGTGTGTGTGTTTACATTTTTATTGAAATATTTTTCATATAGAAAAATGCATGATGCACATGTTCTTGGCTTTAGAGTAAATGTTTATTTTGAATCTTGTGATTAAAGTATATGTCATATAAAATACTCATAAGTTTCACGCATTATTTTTAATACCATGAACAGGAAATAACAATAAAAAATGAAACAAAACAACTACAAATGAAACTAAATGAAAAAAAAAAAAAAACTATATACAATTACATTACACAGGATTAATGTTTTAAAATGTTTAATGTACCTTAATGTAACTTTACAACTTGCATACATAAAGTATGATTTTTCTTGTGAAATTACACTCCACAACCTTAGATGGTGCTGCTCCGTAATGAACGTAAGCTGCGGCACTTTCTTCACTTTCCTTCACTTTCACTTTCACTTTCACACACACACACACACACACACACATATGTATATATATATATATATATATATATATATATATATATATATATATATATATATATATATATATATACATATATATATTAGTTTGTGTTTGTTCTTCAGGTCTGTGTGGTGTTTATACAGAAAGAGTGTCAGTGTCAACAATGGACAGAGATTCAGTCACTCTATGCACTGGGGTTGAAACAAAGTACCAAGAGGATATTAAGTCCTCTTGGTACTTTGTGGTATTTCAGTGGTGTTCACATCACTCAATTCAGTGGAGATCTCAATTTTATCTGTACAGATGTTCAGTGTAATGAAGGAACTGAGAGATTCAGAGACAGACTGAAGCTGGATCATCAGACTGGATCTCTGACCATAAGAAATATCTTATGTCTGGAGTTTATCAACTAGAGATCCTCAGTGGCAGCAGCACCAGTGAAAACATCATCTTTGTTTCTCTTCATGGTGAGTTATTTATTCAATCATCAAAAGCTTCTTATATCAATCTAAAGTTTTGTTCACTGTCCGCTGTAGGGTCTTGTGGTCTGCAGCACTGCAGTTTCCATACCAGAGAGTGATGCGGCTGGTCAGCACACTCTCAACAGTGCTCATGTATAATGTAGTAATGATAGGTGGAGGGAGACTTGCTGTTTTTAGCTGAGGGAGAAAGTGTCAGATTACAGTCATATATTCATATTTATTCATATATAAATAAATATTTGGTTATATAATTTACTTCATTTGTGTTTCAGGTTTGGCTGCTGTAGAGACAAATGAAGTGAAGATGAACTCAGTGAAGGAGGGACAATATATCACGTTAGATACCGGTCTAATAATGTACAAAAATTATTTGATGTTGTGGTATTTTAATGGCAAGCGCCTTGCTTATTTCACTGGAGGTCCAAAAATCTGCAAATCTCCTTCAAGATTTAGTGACTGACTGCATCTGGATCATCAAACTGGACCTCTGATCATCACAAACATCAAAACCACAGACTCTGGACTCTATAAACTAGAGATCACCAACAGCAGCAGCATCAGCATGTTCCTGAGCATCAGCAACAGTAGAGTCAAGACATTTTATGTTAAAGTCATTGGTGAGTATCATTTAGTCACTCAGTAATGTTCAAAACTGTTAAACTGAACTATAACAAAGACTATAGAATACCCAAGACTTGTCACTGGCTTCCACAAGTTTCTTTAAAAAAAAAAGAATGTGGGTACAACTTCCAGTGAGGAGGCAGACGTAGTATACCAGTGGTATTTGTGTGCTAATTAAGTAAGAGGTTAAGTGTTTTTTAGACCATTGTTTACTTTGTAAAGATGCACATCTTTATGAGAGATGGCATTACATTCTTATAGGCACAACATATGCTTTTCGAATTTGTGTTCCCACATCATTAGCAAGTTTGGATTGCTAAATCTTGAATGACTGTCAACTAGTGAAATGACATTTGAACCGAGACATCCGAGACAGCTTGTGTTAAAGGTAATGCCAGATGAAGCCTCGATTTGAGGCTTGTTAACGTAGAAATCCCTTTGGTAGAAGCCTCACTTTCTGTCCTGTAATGTGCGCGATTCACTTTGCGTGTCCTAATGTTCGACCCCCAGATCTTACTTTGTGAGTTAAATTAAATATATATGCCATATATATGCCATAAATATATGTGTACATTATTCTTCTATTACATCATATTGATATTCGTACTGACATTTAATGGCACTACTCAATGGGTAAATTAATTTATCAGAGTCAGAAATTCAACAAACAAACACACACAAAGTTAGGCTTTTATTTGTGCATATACAGTAACATGGATCGATGTATGGAAATTGTGGTGAATGCTTCTTCCGAAGGAGCTTCACAGGCTTTTGGCTGCTTTATTTTTACGAACCACCAGATTGTGCTGTTTTCGGCACTCTCAAAGCTTTGAATCTTTTACTGAGACAGTCAGAGGAAGGTCTCGGTGCTTCACGAGGCTTCATTTGCCCGTCACTCCTGTCAACTGTTGAATGAATGAGTGTCCCACTTGTTTACTTTGAACCGGAAGACGCTCCCACTTTTGACGCAAGGCCTCATGCGGCGTAGGAAACTTGTGGATAGTTTTGAATGGGGAAAAATGCAATGCTTATTATGGCCGAGAAGCCCCGCCTTCTTAATGAAAGAGCCAATCGTCGATTAGTAAAGTCAGCGCCTCACTGCAGCTGCCGTTCCGAATCGTTCCAAAGGGCAGGCAGTGCAACAGACAAAACAAGATAACCAGGTGAAAAATCAAAACTCAGAGAACTAGACAAGAACACTGGTAACTGGGACAAGGCTTCGTATAAATGTTATTACAATACTTGGCGAATAGTGAGAGGAAGTCCAAGGCTTATATAGAGTCTCTGATTACAGCGCAACAGTTGATGGGGAACGTAGTCTGGGGTGTGGTGCAACAGTCAATGTAATGTGAATGTCAATGGAGTGAAAGGTCAATATTTGGTGGTGAGCGGTGGTGAGTCCTAACATTTTCTGTGTTCTTAAATGTTTTCTTTGTCAGCCATAAAGGAAAGTGCCATAAGATCAAGTTGAGTTTTCCGAAATGCTGTATGGAAATTACCTAGTGACTAAAAGGACTATACTCTAGTTTGGCTTGTTTTGAGTGAGTTACAAAGTTAGTGTAATGAGTGGGGCGGGGCCGATGGAGTTTAATGATAATGAGTGACATCTGCGCCACTCACCGGTCTTGAGTCCCACGGAGGAGCTCCGGAAGGATAACAGAAGGAGTGACGACAGTGGAAGACGAGAGAGGACCAGGCCTGGACTTTATTTGTATTTTATGTGTAGCAGTCGTCCGTGGCTTAAGTTGTTGAAAATGACCATATTTAAGTCAAGCCCATCAGAAAAGATAAGTGTCTTATACAGTATTGGGCATGTTACTTTAAAAAAGTAATTAGTTATAGTTACTAGTTACTTCTTACAAATAATAACTGAGTTAGTAACTGAGTAAATAATAAGTTATAATAAATTATAGTAATACCGCATTTCATTGTCAGTAATGGTAACAACATTGTAATGGGGGAAACAGTAATTAGTTTGATTACTTGTTACTGAAAAAAAATAACGCTGTTAGTAACGCCGTTTATTTATAACATCGTTATTCCCATCACTGGTCTTAAATAACTAAATTGTGATGAAATGTGTAGTTACTGCACACTATACTATTTATCAGCATCAATGAATTATTTCTGAAAAATGCTTTGTTTAACAGAAATCACACCAAGCGTGACAGGAATGGAAAAAAAAGTCATTCAACCACAAGGTTCACACCTCACGCACAGCACATGACATGAATCATAAACTTCCAGTAACAAGATTTTTTGTCTGCCCAACAACTACATTGCATTAAAATAACCAAGACATACAGATGAACACACACAGTCTGAATTTGCTTTAATGGTTTAGAGTCTAATTTAATGCAAAATAAGTTATACAGTATAATTGGTAAATACCTTGTATTGCTGTAATGAATATTTATTTACTGTTCACTGGGATTTTTTTTTTTGTTTGTTTGTTTGTTTTTTTTGTCGTCCAGAATTAGTGCTTCATGTGCTACATTCTTCTCACCAATCCAAACTGACTTTGAATCTCTGAAGTCTCTGGGTTTCCCAAGTTTTAAGATCATCTAATGCTGATGGGTGCATACGTCACATGGTCTTCCTCTTTAACTTTCTATTAAAAAAAACAAAAAAACAAAAAAAAAACATTATTTTAAATTTCAAGAGCCCATCATCTTCTTTGGTCATGTGACATCCTGAATTCACTGATCCACATGAAAGATCTAGCCTGTTTGTGCAAGTAATGTTGTCAGTGTTATGGCATCAATTATTTAAAATGATGAAGAAGTTGGACTTTTGAGAGACAAACTTTCATAGATGAGGCTTAAGCCTAGTCCTAGACTAAAATGTAAGTCTGAGCTGTTTTAGCAGAAGGAAACTTGCACTGACTGATCTTAAAACATATCAGTGTCTTTGTTTTGTCTCAAGATGCACACCAGTAATCACCATTTCAATGATTATATAGCTGGGTTGTTATACTGTGTATAATGTGCGAGTACTGGGAAGCCACATGTTCAGATAGCTTTAAATGCTTGCTTGCATTTCACTTTCACTTTCACTTTGTACTCTGTTTAGTAGGGGTTGCCCTACTGATTTTATAGGATAAGATTTTTGTCACTGATGCTCAGGATCTGTTGAGCTCCGAATCCTCCGACATCGTCCTTTCTTTATCATCACGTGACAAGTGAAATATGATGTACTGCAATGTGACCTACTACTTTAGTTACAATAATGAGTATCATACATATTATAGGATATGTCTCAGTGTTTTTTGCATTGATTGATGATCTAATATTTTATAAATATCTGTTATAGTGCTGTTGTGTTTGTGATGTATCGACACCTGACATTTGTGTCAAAATTGAGTTATTCACATATTCTTATTCTGTTACAACTTATTAACATTATGTCATGTTTCTTTTTTTAAGCTGTGTACATTTTTGCATTTTTTTTTAGGAAACCAAAATGGTTCTATATACAGAAGTCTATGGAGACTTCCCCCAATGAACGCTGCTGTGATTTAGGTTAAAACACAATAATACTAATATAATACCATACAAACTATCTGTTTAAAAGACAAACAATAGTGATATGTGTTGCGGCATTACCAATATAGTAATCACAGCATTGTCTTTCAGTTTTAATTGTGCCTTGTTTGTAAAAAGTAAGTTCATCCCTTCTTTCCTAACTATGGAATCAGAAGGAAGGCAATGCAAAGACTGTGTTTTCCCAAAACTATACACTGCACAGCATCTTGTTGTCTTCATAGCCATATTTATTGTTTGGTTTCTCTGCACACCTGCATTCAACTTTCTTGTTACATTACATGCTCGAATTGGTGGGCGGGGCTAAACTGCAGAGGCGGTGCTTATCCACACTATTGCATCATAAAGTGGCACATTCAACAAGCTGTCGTTTTGGGAAACTGGCTGTTTTAGACTAACAAGAAAGTTTTTAGTACTAAAACTTACAGGATGTTTTTATAGTACAGTGACCTCTTATATGCCAAAAGATCAAGGGAATTTTTGTTTCTCTTGTTGTGTGCATGATGTAATGGATACAGAAAAAAGCATAAAAAACAGACACACTCAAATAAATAAATAAATAAATAAACCATCCTACCATTTTAGATGTATTTTGTTTGTAGAAAGTCGGTTCAGCGTAAGTAATCTCTTCATCATCAGTCTTCATCTTGTCATCATTATCTGTTTCAATAAAGTTCCAGATGCATTAAACTACAACAGAACTCAATCTTAAGTAAATTGGTTTCTTCGTAATGTATGTAATTAGTGCTGTCAAAGTTTAAGCACTAATGCATGTCGTTACTAAATATGTTTAAGGCTGCAATTTGTAAAAACAGCATTAACAAATTTCTAACAAATTTTCGATCTGTGTTTGGCAGTAATGCACTACTTTGTAACACGTTACTAATTTGATTTTTTTAATAACGGAATAATTTAAAGCGTTATAATTTTCAAATGAGTAATTAGAGTATAGTTACAAGCATGCATTACCGCTGCTTTACATCATTGCCGTCAGAATGTGTTTTATCATGTAGATCAGTGGTGGCGAATGTCGGTCCTGGAGAGCCACAGCCCTGCAGAGTTTTGCTTCAACCTTAATCAAACGCTGCTGAACAAACTAATCAAGGTCTGCACGATTATTAGAAAGCTACAGGCAGGTGAGTTTTAATTAGGGTTGGAACTGAACTCTGCAGGGCTGCGGCTCTCCAGGACCAGAGTTCACCACCTCTGATCTAGATGATAAAACCCATTCTGTCGGCAATGATGTAATGCAGCGGTAACGCATACTACCAATGAAAACAAAGTCAACATGAAGAGAGGAATGTACGCATTCTGTAGCTGTAAATATAATCATTATTTTGAGTTTATTTCTGTCAAAAGAAAGAAAATTATTGTGCGTTGTCAATTAGAGGGAAAAAAAAAACAACTTTTCAACCGTGAAAAACTCCATA
The DNA here is from genome assembly GCA_012976165.1 of Labeo catla. Classification (NCBI taxonomy): domain Eukaryota; kingdom Metazoa; phylum Chordata; class Actinopteri; order Cypriniformes; family Cyprinidae; genus Labeo; species Labeo catla. The sequence goes on along the minus strand of VONZ01001969.1, from coordinate 48,971 downwards.
TCCAACTTAAAACACCTGACAGGGCAGCACAGCACATTAAACCTTTTTGAGAACATACCGGATGCGGAGGGCAACGCATCAACTTCTGTTGTCTTCACATGAGTTCTAACCCGCTCGCACCCACTCATCAAGTCTTGTCCTGTGCCGCTCTCTGTTGCATCGAGTCAAGCGGGAGTGCAGGTCTCTAAACCACTGACACTGGACTCGAGGCAACAGAGAGCGGCGTGGGACACGACTTCATGGGCACGTGCAGGCGGGCAGAGACTCGTATGTATGGGATGCGATAGAATAAAATGATTTGCGGGACTCCCACAAAATAGAAATATCTAAACATAAAATATCTAAAACAAATGAAATGCTATTCATGTATTGCACAAATGTTGATTTCTGGAATGCAATGGACAATCAGAGAATCCACTCACCACTTGAAATGCTGTGCATTCTGCAACCACGCATGCAGCAGCCTATTGCTTTTAGTAAAACGTAACAGTGATTTGTAAATGTTGATGCTTTAATAACAAATATTTTATCATAAGCGTTTATGCTGGGATGTTAGGCAACACACAAACTTACTATTTCACGTAAATTTCATGGATGTACAGAAAAGAAAAGTAATGTAACTAATTACTTTTGAAATAAAGTAATCAGAACCGTAATTTGATTACTTTTAAAAGGAGTAATCAGTAATTTAATTACATTTTCAGAGTAACTTGCCCAACACTGTTTCTGATTCAGCTTTCTTTGTTTGTTTTCCAAGTGAAAAAAGTAAAGGTATGATCCAATGTCATTCTACAGGCTAAATATGTTTCTGATATGAGTGTAATCTACAGAATTTGCTTAAGATAGAATAAAAAGTAGTTTGAAGACAGTTGGAAGCACTTGCCTTCATGGTTTGTTTTTCTTTGTTTCTTGTAGACCCAGAAGATTCCAATCACAGTGACAATCAGCTGAACAGTAGCAACAGCTGAACTCAGCACTATCAGAGATACAGAGTCTTGAGGATGAGAAGGAGAGTAAAGAAGATACATTAATGTAGGTAAATTTAAACATGGACACTAATATCAATCCTGTCGTACCTGCACATGTGTGACAGAGTTTGTTGATGTCCAGATGTGTGGTCTGGTTGCTGATGGGATTGTTGATCACACAGCTGTAGGTGTTGTTATCCTGATATTCCACCTCCAGAGGTAGAGAGAGACTGATGCTGAGATCAGACACACTGATGCTGGACAATAAACTGTTTCCTTTGTACCAGGAGAGACTCACATCACTCACATTCACCACTGAACACAACAATGAACAATTTTGCTGTGATGAAGATGATAATGAAGAACAGTTTCTTCTTATGACAGGAACTGGCAGACAAGCTGGAAAACATGAGAGAATAAAGATAATTCTGGCTACAGTCTTTATCATTCTCGTTTCTGGTTCAGTGTTTTGAGTGTTTAGTGTGATGGAAATCAGTAAGTGTTTCTGTCATCTCAAAATCTAAAATGATTATTATGTAAATAGTTGTTAAAATAAGAATATATAAAGGACAGGAATGAAGATTTTTACTCACCATAGACAGAAACATTAAATGTTATTGATGACAGTCTCTTTCCAGTAATCTGTAGTTTATAGAGACCAGTATATTCGGTTGTAATATTAGTTATGGTCAGAGATCCAGTTTGATTATCCAGCTTCAGTCTGTCTCTGAATCTCCCATCAAGAACGACATTAGAGTTGGAAAGGATTCCAGGAGCTTTACTGATTTCAGCTATCAGAGAGTCGGCAGCTCCAAATTTCCATTGTATGTCGTCATCGTCATGTATTTCAGCAACGTCAGTATGTAAAAGGACAGCATCTCCCTCCATCACTGACATCATCTGTATTATATTTGTCTCAGAACCAAATATATCTGGAGAACAAGAACATTAGATGAAACAGGTTTACTGAATCTAAATCCTTTAATGCTTTTTGAATAATATATTTCATGACTTTTGTCGTTCATAGAATTTGAATATTCATTGCTGGTTGATGAACCATGTTCATTTTTAGCAGTATTTGCAATTAAGATAAATGGAAAAATAGCCTGGGATTTGAAAAGAGCACAACGGAAGATTTACTTTATGACCAGGTTTTCTATGAGTGTGGAGATCCTGTGCAGCAATACATACATACATACATACATACATACATACATACATAAATACATAAATAAATTAATTAATTAATAAGCAGAAACCCCTGAATCAAAGCTGTATTAACCCTTTAACTGTCAACCCCCATTTTTTACAATAGGCATGAAGGTGCACTATCCAAACCTAAATTGTTGTAATTCATGAATTATGCCAGAAGTGGAATTTTTTTCAAAAAAATAAAATATTAAGAAGTTATAGAAGTTTAAATTTACTAAAAAGAAAATGCACTGTACCATTTTTATTTTATTTTATATACAATGCATATTTTACATCAGGTTTTACCCTAAATTTGATATCAAATTAAAGCCTTATGTCTAAATAAGTTATGTTCCAAATTTGAAGTTGATATGAAAAAAAAATTGAGGTTCCTGTAAAAGTTTGTTTAGGGTGTTATACCACAAACAGCCACCGTGTGCCATATGATTTTTTTTTTTTTAATGCATTTTTCTGTCACAAACATCTCAATTTATCTGGCAATTTTACTTCTATCACAAAATACCTTTCCAATGACATGTTTTTTTTTTATTTTTTTCAAGATTATAAAAAGTTTGGATTCTAAAAGACCATAATGCATTTTGTAATATGACACGTGACACTGCCGCTAAGGAAGAGGAGACCGCCAAAATATTTTACAGTACCATTTCCATGGTAACACAATGTCTGATTTCAAACTGGTTATAAGATTCTTGGGCTTCTAAGCTTTCAATGATATATAATTCATGATGATTACTAAAATATTTGAAAGAGAAAAAGGACGACAAAGAAAAGATCGCCAAGCGTCCCACAGGTGTTAAGCAATTGTTTTGTGTTTGTTTGTTTGTTTGTTTGTTAGTTTGTTTGTTTACTTACCAAACTGACACCACCAGCACAAACCGAACAAGACAAATATGTTAAACATCCTTATACTTATACAAGGTTTCCGTCATCATGCAAAATCGTAAAATCTAGGACAGGAAGGGGATAAGGGATAATTAGAGCACAGCAAAAAGTAACAGCATAGAACAGAGAGAATTTTTATTTTTATTTGATTTATTTATCTTTTATTTTTTTGCTGTTAGGTACTCACAGAAAAGATGAGTTTTCAGTTGTTTCTTGAACATTTTGTGGGATTTGGCTGTCTGGATAGAGTTAAGTAGGTCATTCCAAAGCGAGGAACGGTGAAAGAAAACGTGAGAGAGATTTTGAGCTGCTGCTTGCTTACCAACCAGAGGCTTCTGCTGGGGGTATGGATGTGTAAGTGTGAGCTGAGGTAGGAGGGCAGACCCCATGGGTGTTCTGTAGGCAAGCACCAATGAAACTGCCTAGGACATGTGATAGGAATTAAGTAAATGTTAGTTGTTTAAATGTCATTTACAATAAGTGTTGCTGACTGCTAAAACCTCACACGTCCTCCCCCAGTACCCACATATGACATTTGTCTGCTTACCTGATGCATTTCTCGTATTTCCAGAGTGTGCTCATATGGGCGATGTGTGATAACCACGTGTGTCTATGTTACACTTTAAAAAAGGATGCAACATCTATTCTTACAGCAACACATTTATTTTCTGTTAAGACTGTAGCGTCTGCTTAGGATCATCAATGATCGTTTTATGTTATAGAGACCCTTTTAGCCTTTGACATTTGCATATAAATTACAGACATGGCCTCACGTTCTACATTTATATGGGTGTTTAATGATATATGGTTCCCTCCTTACCATCACAAAGATGCTAAACAGATCAGCTCTTGTCTCCCCATTGGACTTCAAAGGCATTCCACGGAGGAGGCAATCACCAGCACCCAGTGTTGGGCAGTAGCACATTACTTTGTAACATGTTACTGTAATTTGATTATTTTTTTAGTAACGGAGTAATTTAATGGGTTATAATTTCCAAATAAGTAATTAGATTATAGTTACAAGCATGCGTTACCACTGCGTTACATCATTGCCGACAGAATGTGTTTTATCATCTAGATTGTAAAAAGGGTGTTGGTAGCACACGCAACATCTTTTACCTGAGACCTACTTTGACTGGTAAGCGCCTGTGGATTCTACCAATGAAAACAAAGTCAGCATGGAGAGAGGAAAGTACGCGTTCTGTAACTGGAAATACAATCATTATTTTGAGTTTATTTCTGTCAAAAGAAAGAACATTATCATGCATTGTCAATTAGAGGGAAAAAAACCTTCTCAACCGTGAAAAACTCCATATCCAATTTTAATCACCTGAAAAGGCAGCACGGCACATTAAAACTTTGTGAGAACGTGTCGGGTGAGGAGAGCAACACACCAACTTCTATTGTCTTCCCATGAGTCTCAGAACAGTAATTTGATTACTTTTATAAGGAGTAATCAGTAACCAGTAATTTAATTACTTTTTTAGAGTAACTTGCCCAATACTGCCAGCACCAAACTGCTTGGTGACCAGCAGACTATCTCTAATACACATACATTCTCAAATCAAATCAAATCACCTTTATTTATATACCGCCTTTAACAATACAGAATTGTGACAAGGCGGCTGTACAGTATTAAATAGGAAATAGTACATCAACAATGCAAAAGGCAACAGTAAACACTCAATTTTCAGGTAAAGGTAGTTAATCAAATGCAACAAAATAAAATACAATATTGTGTGAAGATAAAGTGTCCCCTACTAAGCAAGCCAGAGGCGACAGCGGCAAGGAACCAAAACTCCATCGGTGACAAATGGAGAAAAAAACCTTGGGAGAAACCAGGCTCAGTTGGGGGGCCAGTTCTCCTCTGACCAGACACAGAGGACTCGCCAGATCCTGCGGTCCTGTGCCAACAGCCGTCTAGGTGACGAGGTCTTCACTGGGGATCCGTCTCTGGGGCTCATCTAGTCGATGTGGTCTCCGCTGACATTCAGTGCTGTAGAGGTCGTCTCTAGGTGCTGATCCACCGTCTGGGCTAGGTACGGACTGGATCTGGTGGATCCGGAGGGCTGCAATGACCATCTGATCTGGATACGGACTGGATCTGGTGGTTAAGGTGACCTCGGAATAAGAAAGAAACAGACTAATATTAGCGTAGATGCCATTCTTCTGACGATGCACTGAGTACATCAGGTGTTATGGGAAGTGTTCCCGGTTGACCTAATTAGTGCAGCCTAAAAATCCTTTAACGGATTTGAATAATAGAAATGTGTTAATGTGTTATGTGTAAGCAAGGTTAAAGAGATCCTCCCTCCATTGGTTCTGTTGATTGCAACATTTTCCTTAATATCTCCAGAAACTATTCTTTGTTTGTTTATTTCTTCTTAACTCCATTTCAGCATCTATGGCTGTTTCGAGAACAAGTTAATCTATTCACACATGCACACATGTTCGGGGAAGGGCAAAAACCCGAGACGTGTCATGACAAAGGAAACTCCGTTTCACACAGCGCACATGACACATCATGAGTAAAGGAACTCTTTTTTTCAACTTTTATTTCACTGCAGCACTTTTCTGAAGGAAGATGGTACAAATGAAGCTTCTCTGTATTTTGTTCTCAGCTTTACTGTGCCATGGTAAGACAATTTGATACAATCTACAAACTTTGTTTCATTTTATATGCTAATCAGTTTATAGTCAACACAAAATAATTATTTCTTAGTTATTGCTGTTTTATGTCAATAAAAAGAATTGAAGTTCAATGTGGTAAATGAGAACACATTGTTTCAGTATTAGACATGTTTATAGGGGTATGAAGACAAAAACTGAAATTCAGTGGCATTAAGAAAAAAAAAATTGGCAAAATATACTGAAAATGCTCAGGTCAGGTCATGTGGTATAAAATTCTGATGATGATGCTTTTGTGTCATGCAGTTCACAGAACGCAATGCAAGTTGTTATACAAAAATGTGAGAGGGTGATTTTTGTAAATCAGTCATGTTCTTTTATATATACATATATATATATATATATATATATATACATACATATATATATATATATATATATATATATATGAGAAGAGTTCAGATGCAAAAGCCTCTAAATCCACCTGACATATTTCTTTAAAATTAGCATTTATTTCTGGCTACTTTGTATAGGTTTCTATGTAAGTACTGGTACTTCTGATTGGGCTGAGGCTGGAATTTATCGAATTTGAAGTGAAAGTATTTGATGGACATATAATATGTGTCAGGAGCATTCACTCAGTATCAGATTTATATATAATTAACAGTTTGTTTCTTCTTCAGGTGTGTTTGGTGTTGAAGAAATTACAGTGTCTGTGCTGGAAGGAGATTTTGTCACTCTGCACACTGGTGTTAAAACAAACCAACAAGACCGAATTCGGTGGTATTTTAATGGCATTCGCTTAGCACACATCACTGGAAATCTCTGCAAGACCTGTACAGATGTTCAGTGTGATAAGATATTCAGAGACAGACTGGAGATGGACAATCAGACTGGATCTCTAACCATCACAAGCATAATGACCTCAGATGCTGGACTTTATAAACTGAAGATTTTAGACAGCCCCAGCAGCGAAAAAATCTTCAATGCTACTGTTCATGGTGAGGCATTTAACAAATGTTATAGTTTTTCTCAGTTGCTTAAACACATTTCTTGAAATTATGCCTCTTTTATGTGAAACTCTAAACACAAATCCATAATTTCTAACTCAATTCCCCAAACTATATTCAGGTCAAAATGAAGCTCTCCACTCAAAACAACAATCTTGCTGAAGAAAAACAAAACAAAACAAAACAAAAAAAAAAAATAATGCTGTTATGATTTTGAAATGTTAATTCAAAAGACTGGGTATAGTGTTTTAGCAACCGAGGAAAACTGTAAAAGCAAGTTATATGTGTTTCAGTCACAACATTTCTTTGTTATAACATTTTATGATCACAACAAAATATGTCAGTGCTATACGAGAATGCAGTTTCTAATCCTATCAAGTAAAGCAGTACAAACAAAATATTTAATATTTTAGTAATATTGTGGTATTATTGAATATTGAAAGTGGTATTATTGAATATTTGACTCATATTGATCCAGATTTCCTGATAGAGTTGAACACAACAGTGTTCTTGTGACTTCTTTAAAGACTCTGTACTGGAAAACAATAATAATAATAGTAATAATAATAATAATAATAATAATAATAATAATAATAATAATAATACAATAGCTGGGAGCAACTGCTAAATTAATATGTACATTTGTTGGCAAAGCAATTTGTTGTTGTTGAGTTTTTCCTTAAAACGACCCTGCTGATCTGGTGTTTTTAAAACAGATCAAAAGAAGACAGCACCAGTGAAGGAGAGAAATTCAGTCACTTTATATACTGGTGTAGCAAAACCAGATGATTTGTTTACATGGTATTTTAATGACACTCTCATCGCTGAAATCCTAATCGCTGGACATCTTAATGAGATCTGTACGGATGTTCAGTGTAAAGAGAGATTCAGAGACAGATTACAGCTGGACAATCAGACTGGATCTCTGACCATCACAAACACCAGAACAACAGACTCTGGACTCTATAAACTACAGATCAACAGCAGCAGCAGCAGCAGCAGCAGTATTATTAGGAACTTCAGCATTGCTGTCTTTAGTGAGTATGATTCAGTCATTCAGTGGCTCAGCAGTAACATTTTTTGTACTGGTCTTTTCAGGCCACTGCCTCACATTTATTGTGTGCAAAACGCATTTTTTTATAAATAGAATAGGCTCAAAAGCACATGATCAGTGGATGCAGTTACAATGCAGAACTGGTCTGACCTAGAAAGTTATTAAATATCAAATCAATGTTCTATATACATTTTGAAAGAAATTGGTGACTTAGTTGTGATTGTCATTTCTAAGGAATGATTTTAACAGTCCTTTCCTTACAAATAACTGGAAAAGTCATGCAAATACTGAAACAATACTGTGTGAAAATGCTCAGAACAAACATGTGACAAATGAAATCTTGCTTCATGGGGACTGTGTACACTTTAAAAAACAATTTGTTGAGTCACAATAATGTGTTACCTGGCTGCCTTAAAATTTTAAGTTCAGTCAACTCAAAAAAAGTTTATTCAGCTTGAAATATTAAATCATACTAAGTGACAACTTAGATATTTGAGCTGATTCAACTTAACATTTTAAGGCAGCTGGGTTACTTACCCATCTGTTAAGTTTAGCAAACACAAATATCTAAGTTGTTACTTAGTACAACTTAACATTTCAAGTTGACTAAACTTATTTGAGTTGACTGTACTTAAAATTTTAAGGCAGCAGTGTAACAAATTATTTTAAGCTGAAGTGTGATGCTCTACTTCATTATCACTGACATTTTCTCTCTATTAGATTCGCTGTTAATTTATACTAGTGTTTTTTACAAATCACAGTAATGACCGTCTGCCTCTATCCACTACAGAATCACATGTAGACACTCCAGCACTGAATATAATTTTGCATGATATGAAAGCAGTATTTCTTGGTGCAGTCCTGCCGGTGCTGATCCTGGCTGTTGCTGTTGGTGTGATTTGGTTCAGCATTAAGCATAAACTAAAAAATCAAGAGTGTAAGTAAACTAAAAAGAAATGCTGTGAGTTTCTGTTTCTGTTTCTTTATGTGACTACAAATCTCCAAAGCAATTCAGCTTACATAAAATGAAACTGAAGGAGAAACAGTAATAGTTAATCATGTGATTTCAGATTTTTCCCTTGTAAAATTCAGTTTCAGTTTTACATTCATGTGAGCATCTGCAGTGTTGCTGCATACAGTTAAAATGAATAGTAACAACAAACAACATAATAAATCAAGTGTATAACTGACAAAAAATAAAGTAGATGGCATTAAAATAAAATGAATTTACAAGTAAATGAAAAGCATGTTGGTGCTCTCCATGGTGCTGAAGGTGTCTGTGCTGCTCTGTGGAGCACCATAACTCTTTCTGTTGACCACACAAACTAGAAAATACGGTAGAAATATGCTGGGGACATATACTACAGTCTGTACATTCTTCTAGTAAATTCCATTATTTAAATTCCTGATGCTTTATTTTAGATTTTACAGTGCTTGTTTTCCCTGTAATTTCCTATTTTGTAACAGGAAAGTCTAATGGGTTTAGATTTGTTCTTACTGCCAAGTCTAGTATTTTAAGTTGTTTGGTCATTTGATTTTGCTTACCATTTATTAGTCTCCCTTAATTATTATTGCGTTATTAGTGTTATTAGTGGGTTTCCATTTTTTCCTAAAATTGTCAATTCAGCTTGGTCAGTTTTTCAGGTTTCCTTTTTGTTGTTGTTTATATAGGACCGTTTACTTTGAATATATTTCCCTGTGAGTCTAACACCACATTTTCTTTGCCATGAAAAAAAAAATGTATAAAACATGCCTTGTTAGTTTCTGTTTCTCTAATTTCTGTTCTGTATTTTTGTGCTGCTGTAACCACTGAAATAAAGCAAGTATCAGTGATAGAGGGACAAACAGTCACTCTAAAAACAGATGTTACTGAATTATAGAGACATAATCAGATACAGATATGGTTGTTGCTTTATTGCATGAAAGAGCTTCACTTTATGACAACGTCTGTTTAAAATGGTTCAACATAAACTCACGCTTATCATAATCCTTGTCCTCATCATAGGTTTCCAGAATATCATTTTAAAATATTTTGTCGATTTTAAATCAACTGTTCATTTTAAATAATGTTTTATGGCAGGTATCATAAATAAATAAATAAGAACATTGACTTCAACTGGTTTAGATTTGATATAAATTATATTATATGTGACCCCTGGACCACAAAACCAGTCTTATGTTGCACAGGTATATTTGTAGCAATAGCCAAAAATACATGGGATGTGTCAAATTTATCTATTTTTCCTTTATGCCAAAATCATTAGGATATTAAGTAAATATTTCACGAAGATATTTTGTAAGTTTCCTACCGTAAATATATTAAAACGTAATTTTTGATTAGTAACATGCATTGCTATGAACTTAATTTAGACAACTTTAAAGGCTATTTTCTCAATATTTTTTTGCACCATCAGATTCCAGATTTTCAAATAGTTGTATCTTGGCCAAATATTGTCCTATCCTTACAAATCATACATCAATGGAAAGCTTGTTTATTCAGCTGATTTTTTTTTTTTTTTTAGAAATTTACACTTATGACTGGTTTTGTGGTCCAGGGTCACATAATTATCTTCTTCACTGTTATGCATTATAATTTATTGATGATTGGTCATTATTATACAGGCACTGCTTGTTTTACTCTTAGGAATTAATTTACTCTGTTTTCTATGTTCTTTTCTTGTGTATTGTACTCCAGGTTCCACTGCAAACAGAAGAAATGACTCTGATGAGACAGACACATCTTTACTGTAAGCTTTCTGCAGCTTCAGTACAAAACTACTGTATATGTCTATTCTTAAACTCAGTCAACTCTAGATGTGTTTGATATAAACTCTTGTGCTTGTGCACATTGATCCTGGTCCTTATTTTAACCTCTAAGGTTAATCAGATCTAAATACAGTAGTGACTTGTGACCAAAGATGGAGCAGGAGCAGATTTTGAAAAGAAAATACTTGCAGTTTCACTTCAGTTCGTTGAGGAGTTTGATCATTCATTGCAACAATTGTCACATGATCCCAACTCTGAATTGGCATGCAAAACTTCAAAATTATCATTATGATCACAATATGTAATCAATGCCTTAAAATGTTTCTGCTTAATTGATTAATTAACCAGATCCAGTCTGTATCCAGACCAGATGATGGATCAGAACCTAGAGACGACCACAACTTCTCTGAATGTCAGCTGAGACCATGACAACTGTGCCCTACAGACAGATCCACCTTGTCACAAGACTACCCATCGACACAACTGAACTGAGCTGGATGATGACTTCACTGACTCTACGAAGAGCTGAATTTAACAGAAAAAAATTACAGTTTACTTTTAGAGCTGCTTTTCAGGATAATTCAATTTTGTTTGCATTATTGACACACTATTTTCCTGTTTAGCACTGTAAAGCTGCTCTTACGGTATTAAACACAATATAAATAAAGGTGACTTGACTTGATTTTTTTTTTTTTTTTTTTTTGAGTAATAACCATTGCTAAGAATTCCCATTTGGACAACTTTAACATAATTTTTTACCCATTATTTTAAATTTTTTTTTTTTTTTTTTTTTTTGGCACCTTAGATTAGTTTTTAAAGTAGTTAAAAGTAGTTAGCTGTCAAATAACTATCCTAACAAACCATACATCAACAGAAAGCTTATTTATTCTGCTTTTAGCTGATGTATAAATCTCAATTTCAAAAAATTGACCCTTATGGCTTGTTTTTTGTGGTCCAGGGTCACATATGGACACTACACTGACATGTGTCATTTCTGACATAGCAGATTTCTCGAGTAACAGAAACATGCATTTTATGTAATGCTGCTTTGAAGCTACGATATATGTATTGATAAAAGTGCTTTTTTGTGATTTTGCTTTAACTCCTACGTATATATGTTTGATATACATTAAATAAATGTTTGTTAAACATTAAATAATTTGTTGAACTTAAAGAAGCACAGATAATTCACTGCATCCTGTGTCACAAATTCGATATATAGGCACAATGCAAAACTACAGCTTGTTTGACTTATTCTTTGTCAATGTTTTAAAAAAAGAAAAGAAATAAAGTTAATAAAGTGCTTGATGTCCCTTTAACCACAGCAACATTCCTACTTAAAATTAATACACAAATTTAAGATTTTTTTTAACTACTGCACATACAGGTGTTTTACAAAGTAAATAACTTATTGTTAACTGTTATTAGAAAAAAAAAAAATCCATTCAATCCGAATGTAGCCTAAACAAAACAATCTGGGCGTGGTCTGTGAAAACGCATTAAACGTCCCTTAAACATTGGAATTTCACTTGTATTTGTCACAACAGGGACAGACAATTGCCATTTTCATTTAATGACAACTTTAAAAATATAAAAATATGGTTTGTAATACTAATTCACCTCATTGACAAACTCTCTGCTTTGGTCCCACAGAATTCTCACTGGGCAGCCGTGTCTTTAAATTTAAAGAACACTAGTTTCTTGCTACTTCCATTGGCGAATTGACCTTCAATGCCACTGCTTCAACCTGCTTGGAGTAGTAGTCTGTGATCGTTAGTATGACGACATTGCCATTGAGTGTTTTTGGAAGTGGCCCAGTCAAATTCATGCTCACATACTCCCAGACTGAAGACGCCTTAAATCCTTAAATGAGCATTTTTTTTTTTTTCAGGCTCTGCTGTCATGTCTGGCCAGTACTTTTCAGAACTTTTTCAGTGCATTTTGGGTTTTTAGTTTCCCGCAGTGGCTTCCAATGGGGCTTGTGTGGAGCTGGCAAAACAATGCTGTGCACTCCTCCTTGTTTTTTTTTTAAACTGCGTTATGCCTTCCTCCATAGTACAGCATGCCATCTGCAACCATAAATTAGCCTACTCAATTTATATCAGATTGCAAATTCACATTTGGTGCTCAAATTATACCCAATTCAAAGCCCTTCGGGCAACTCTGAACTTTGCAGCACATCGCCTTAAAGTTTGACTTGCCAATGTACTGCACAGAGAACTGTGGTTTCACCATTTGGTCATGGTTGTTTTGTAAATTATGACTAATCCTGGGTTGTTTATGCTATGTTCAACCATCGGCTGGTTTTTGCTCTTTTAATCAGCTACAAATGGTTTCTTTATTGTTAGATAAGGAATGTTTTTTTATTTATTTATTTACAGCGCTGAAGATTTCGGTTTTGTTTTTACATTTTCTTTTAGGTAGTTAGCATATATTTGGATTTTTAGTTGTGAGAATTGTTTGGGTTTACCGAATATTGGACGTGGTACATCTTATTCCATCTCATTGTTCGCCACTGATTATTTGCACACAACAGTAATATCTCACTTAAATGTTGCGCAGTTGTTCTCTTTTTAATATCAAGCGCGTACCGGTAGACACAAATAGACATCAGTATACGCTCCGTGTTCAGTTTTATTTTGTTAAAAAAAAAATAATAATAATTAGAGAAACAACAAAAAAATGAAAGCCAAAGGAGCACAGTGAAGCGTAGGAGTGATATGAAGGTTAGGACTATTAAACTGGTGAACAATTAAATCTAAATAAAATGTTAAACACCACAGTAACACCAAAAGATATGATACCAAAAGTGAAAATAAAACCGAGACATCAATCAATCAGGAATCTTGCTGATGCAACAGGAAACTAATAACCTAAATAACATTTTTATTCTCTTAATTTCATGAATTTTCATTTGCCTACATCCTCTTTTTCCATGCCCCCACTTTCTAGCCCATCTTCTCTGCCGTTCTCCAACTCAACTATCAAAATGTCTGTGAATTTAAAGCAAAATGTTACAAACTTTACTACATATTACAAACAATCTGTACATTGCATCTTCACACATTCCAACAACAAACCCTTTAACAGAATTTATTGCATCATTAAAAACAAACAAACAAACAAACAAAAAACACACCATCTCTCTCAAAATCCAGCACAGCTCTTGCCACTTCCAGCTCCATTTCTGTTTTGTCCAGCCTACAAACTGTATCTGCCAACTCCTTCCGCAGATATTTTCTTTCTGCATCCAGTCCAGATACTTTCCTCATCACCTTCACTCCCAGTTCTGTCAGCTCCTTCTGCAGTTCCCCTCTGCAAACTGTCTCATCCAACACCGAATACTAAAAAAAACACAAAAACAGTAAATAGACTTCCACCAAAGCTATCGCATAACATTAAAAACACACCTTACACTTACTGCTAGTAAACAGAACTGGTCTGTAATTCTTGAAAATTCTTCTCCCTCCACACGTGGGATTTTGGTACTGAAAGCCATTCTTCCTGCAAACATTGAGGCCAGTTACACACACATTTAATTTTGTGTTAGTCTCCACAAAATAACTACAACACCATAAACAGTGTTGGGGAGTAACTAGTTACATGTAAAGGAATTACGTAATTTAACCCTCATCCGTCCTTCCCTATAGTGTAACAAAAGCTGGTTTTAGTTTTTATATATATATATATATATATATATATATTTATCACTGGCAATGAACATGATTGTCAAGTCGGCCGAGGTGGAATGCAGAGGGCCCAAGTCAAGATCTGGGACCCGTCAGTCCCCCATCAGAGCCTTCATGGATGACTTAACAGTAATGACAACATCTGTTCCAGGGTGCAGGTGGCTCCTCCAGGGGCTTGAACGGCTCATCTCCTGGGCAAGGATGAGTTTCAAGCCTGCCAAGTCCAGGTCTCTGGTCCTAAAGAAGGGTAAAGTGTCCGACCGTTTCCGCTTTGCCCTGGGAGAGACCACGATTCCATCGGTGACTGAAAAACCAGTCAAGAGCCTGGGGAAGATCTTTGATAGCTCCCTGAAGGACTCAGCTGCCATAGAACAAACTAAGCATGACCAGACTATTTGGCTCACAGCAATTGACAAATCTGGCCGTCCTGGAAAGTTCAAAGCCTGGATTTACCAGCACGCAGATTACTCTGGCCCCTGTCAGTATACGAGGTACCAACATCAACAGTCGAGGCTCTAGATAAATCTATCAGCCAGTTCCTCAGGAGATGGCTGGGGCTCCCTCAGTCCTTGAGTATCATTGCCCTGTATGGCCATTCCACCAAGCTACATCTTCCTTTGAGTGGACTATCAGAGGAGTTCAAAGTCGCCTGCTCCAGAGAGGTGTTGATGTACAGGGACTCCAGAGATACAAATGTTACAGCAGCAGGAATCCTTGTGAAGACCGGGAGGAAGTGGCAGGCGCAAGAAGCCGTCACTAAAGCCGAGGTGCGACTAAGGCACAAAACGCTGGTGGGCTCTGTGGCGACAGGACGAGCAGGTTTTGGAAAAGGGCTAAGTACGCAGAGCTTAGCTCGGAGTGCCGGAACAACAGGTGGAAAGTCCGCTGTGAGCCAGTTGAGGTCGGGTGCCGAGGCTTCGCAGGCCACTCACTGCTGCGAACCCTCAAACTCCTTGGAGTGAGAGGACTGCTATTGAGAAAAGCCACCAGAAACATCTTAGAGGCCGCAGAGAGGGCCTTGCGGTGGCTGTGGATCCGCAGGGGGGATCCGTGGAGCGACAGGCCACTTGGACACAAGCCGGGGACTGATCACCCCCGGCTGGGTCGCCCGGGTGAGGGTGTATGAAGATTAAAGACCCGAAACACCCTATGACCCCGGGTTCTTCACTGATGACGTGTCCAAGTAGCACCAGAAGGTGTATTCAAATCCATATACACTGTAAAATCCAATAGTTTACCTTACTTAGATATAATTAGTTATCTTTACTTATTTGTTATACTTACTAGGTTTTATTAAGTTACAGCTACTTTCAAGCAAGTAAAACAATTTACTTACTACTTTGAGTGACGCTTACTTAAAATATTCAAGTAGTCACAAAGGAACCAATGACATTAATAAACCAGTGAGAGGCAGCAGTGCACTAATATGTTGCTAATTTGCAAAATAACAACAGAAGAAGAAAATAATTTTTTTGAGGTGGCAATTGTTAATCTGCAGTTATTTTTCACTAGTTACCTTCACTCATTCCCAAAGTCATCTTGAATGTTGTTTCAATACAACTATATATTTGAGAGAGCATCACATAAGCTGACTTCATAAATTGATGTTGATTTTCGTAAAATGTTGTTTGAGTGTCTTATTTTATTTATTTATTTGTTATTATTATTATTATTATTATTTTTTACTTACCATTATAGTGATTAATGTTCCATTTGGTTGGGCACTTGGAACTTTGCTTTTCTTATTATAATTTTCTTCCTATTGTTGCAGCAATGCAACATGAAGTCATAATTTTTGATTTCAAGGGAAGAAAAGTAATAAGTAGATTGCTTTTAGAAGGTAACCTTCTAATTCTGATATTTACATTAGTGAAATCTTTTAATTTTTATTGATAATCTTTAGTTAATGTATTTTTTGTGTTTATTAATGATCTTTTACAATTTTATTGTTCTTCATAAATGCCTTGAGAAACTTTATTGGGTTGAGACAGTCCTTTAATATTGGTGGTGATGTGCTAAAGTCACAAACTTCAACATTCAGCATGTGAATCACAACAATGGTGACAATTCAATTTTATTTATTTTTATTAATTGTGACAATAACCATTGTATTATTTTATTTTCTCTTTTTGTTGTGTTACTACTGACATAAGTCAGTAAATAAAATTAGCAAATAAAAACAACAACAGTAAAAGAAACCAATTGCATAATTTATTCATGCCGCAATGCACTCTGGGAGTCGGTGAGTAGGTATACTAAGTCAAGTGTAAGGCTTAAGTAAATGATTAAGTACCCCCTACACTTCTTTTTTAGTTACTAGAGCTCTCGTGTAAGTAAACTATACTAACTAAGCATTTGTCACTACAACATACTATTCCTATTTCACTTTACTTAGTTTTTTTAAGGCAATCGGTTTGCATGCTTTTTTTAAGTAAACCCAACTAATTAGATTTTACAGTGTATATATATATATATATATATATATATATATATACACTCAAATTTTTTTTTTCCGTTTTCTTGGCCTAGGACACCGGGGTTACACCCCTACTCTTTAAAAGGAGAGACAGCAGCTTTTTTAGTGAACACATACAGTCAGGACCTCAAGTTAATGTCTCATATGAGAAACGATTTGCAGAATAGTGTCCCCAACACTATACTGGGACATTAGGACCCACACAGGCCATAGCTGAAGTGACCATTGCCAACGGAGCAGTAATCTCAATGCTGTCAAGAATGGACCATATCTATTCCAGTGTTGGAAAGAATCAGCAAGTCAGGTGACCGCGTGACCTTCGACATGATTCTGTAGTATGTAATGTTGTGGATGCGCATCTTTGTTTTTTGTTTTTTGTTTTTTTTTGTTTTTTTTTAAAAAAAGGCCGATTTCGCTAGATAAGACCGCATTCAGTCAGAAGAGCGAGTGAACAAAACATTGTTCTTTGATGACCAAGCTGAACACCTCTTATCATTGCATTCATAAGCTCAATTTATGAAAGGTGTGTGATTAGTTTTAATGCGCAACGCTGTCGAAACGCGACTGTGTTTTGCTCAGCGCCAGCCAGCGAGCTCATTTTAAACCTTGGACTGCGCTGACCAAAAGCACGATGGGGAACGCCTGAATGACGACACAGCTTAATGCTCATTGGTTCAGACAACCGTGATGTTGCCGTTCTTTTCTAAAATGTTTTATTTTACAATCTAATATCATGCGATTATGTGTTTAAATTATGCATGAATATTCCCAAACACTACGCCAGTGCGATCTCTGCGTGAGATATGTGATTGTTGTCATACTCTATAAAAAATCTAAAATACACGTTTGTATTAAAGTAAAAATGGATGATAAATATGTAATCGATATACCTCTTCATTTACTGCCACGAATTGATAGCGGTCAGATAAGTACGATTTGAACCATGCCAACGCACTACCACTAATGGCAACATAATTTTCAAGTCCAAGAGAATGTTGTGGTCAACGGTATCGAACGCAGCACAAAGATCCAGTAGCACTAACAGAGAGATACAACCATGATCGGATGATAAGAGCAGATCATTTGCACTACAAACACGCTGCACTCGCGTTTGTAGAATAAAAACGAGCGATCAACGAGAGCGAGGGAAAAAAGGAAAGCGGTAGTAGACGTGAATAGAGTGGGAACGCAAATGGCAGGCTAACCGGCAAACGGAATGCTAACGCACAGCACGGCGTTGCACTCGCGGTTATAGAATAAAAGCGAACGATCGGATTAGTTTGATGGATAATATCAGAAATCTGATAATAATATCGGAAAAGCTATATTTTATCACTTTAAACAACAAAAAGTAATAGTAAAATAGAGATTTCTTCAGAAAAACGAAACTCCAGGGAGCTAACGCACACCACTCTGCCTAAACGCACATTATTATTATTATTATTATTATCATTACTTTTTTTTTTGTTTTGTTTTGTTTTGTTAAATTATATTTTAAATGAAAGCAGGGTACGTTATCCCGTAAATCTAAATAAACTGGTTGATATGTTTAACAAAGTTAGTTTCATTTTATTGTCAAAACTGGCAGCTGTCCGTAACTGATGTGTAACTTTGATCAGGCACGTGCACAGGTAGGGCTCAACCTGTGCAGAGCACATGCCCTTTTTGTAATTACACTTGGAAGTGCCCTTTTTTTTTTTTAATAAATCAATGCTATTGGTAACCCTTTACGTCTGTTTGTCTTTTTAACAAATATTTAACAAATTAAAGGCATTAAAAAGCGCATCTCTTAGAACCGCTTAAACTGTCAGTCAAACTTCACAACTCCGCCCCCTGAGCGCCGCGAACTTACGTTTCAGCACATCAGTCAGAGTCACAGAGCAGAAGCAGATGAACGTCTTCGTCTTGTAACGGTAAAATATCTTGTTGTCTGAATAAGTGCAACGTTGTCTTTATGAAATAAACACTAGTATGTCTATAAAGGTTCATATAATGCATCACCACACCGGTGTGATGTTGAGGTAATGTGATGTCGTCGTTTTAATGATGGACAAATTGTACACATTCGCTGGTCAAAAACCCGCGGTGTAACTGCATTTGAGTTTGACACAAAGCAGCCGAGTGATCCTTGTCAGCTAGGTAAAATATATTATAAAAAAATTATATTTTGATTTTATGGCTATCTGCTGAATGTGCTGATGCATGTAAATTAAATTATGTAATTTATTAACATTTCATCATGTCACACAGCATGGTATGTTAAACTTTACGATGCTTCTTGTATGCAAAGAAAAAGGGAAAAAAAGAGGGGGCGGTGGCCTACGTAAGGCATGATGGGATGTTTCTTTTAAATGACTTGATTTATCTTTAACTGGTCTGGGAAAAGCCCCACTTTCACTTTCACTTTTGGTTTACGTCAATATCTGTTCCATTCCATTAAACCGGCTGATGTAAGTGTTAAGTAAAACTCTTGTATGCTCCGCCTACTTCTATAAAACCTCCGGGGCTTTGCTGGCTATTGTACAGCGCGGTCGAAACTAGCGGCACTATCATGCGGTAAACCTCTACAGCATCAAAGCAAAAGACAAGACCTTTAACTGCACTGAACTATAGCTTATTTTTATGAAGAAAGGTGGTCCAAATGAAGATTCTCGTTGTTTTAGCCTCAGCGTGTGTTTTACTACACCGTGGTAAGACTTTTTTTTTTCTCCATTTTTCAGTTTCAGTTTCATTCTATCTATCTATCTATCTAAAATATATTGCTATTTGCTCAGGTAAGGTGGTGTGATATAAAAACGTAAAATAGCAGCATGTGTGATGTCATACACTGTACACAAGATGTACCTTCAATATAATAGTTGTTTTGGGAAAAAGTGATTTTTGTCTAGCAGTTATGTTCATATACTATTAGTTCACATGTCATATATGTATTGTTTTGAATGTGTATGAATCAAAGTGTATTTATTTACCTATGATCTTATGATTTAAAGGAATAAAAATATTTAGGTTCTGTACTGGTACTTCTGATTGGGCTGAGGGTGGAATTTTGCGAGTTTGAAGTAAAAGTATTTGATGGATGTATCCTATGTGTCAGGAGCATTCACTCAGTATCATTATCTCATTTTGACTGAGATGGCTTTTAGCTGGTTTTGCATCTAATCTCTTCATTATATTATATATAATCTCTATACATATACATATATATATATATATATATATATATATATATATATATATATACACATATATATACACACACACACACATATATATATATATAGAGAGAGAGAGAGAGAGAGAGAGACAGAGTCTCAATTGTAACAATATGTGGGAATTTTGTTACTCCTCAAAATGAATTAAAAAAACTGAAATGCACATCAGAATATGACAAAAGCCTGCAATAATTGAATATGTTAAATAATACAAATATCTTATTAAACAGTGTCTTTGCTGCTAACCTTCAATGATCCAATTCAACCATACTAATGAGCAACAACGACTACTCAAGATTTGTTGTTCATATATATATATATATATATATATGTCACGCTCAGACGAAGCACACGAACAACGACGTAAATAAATGAAAGGTATTTAATAAATCCACGGGGAACACAGGAGACACAGGAACACAGGGTAGTAACATCAACGTCCGACAAAGCAAGAGGGGAAACACATGCTATATATACAAACAGACTGATTACAAACACAGGTGTAGACAATGAGGGAGAAACCAAAACACACAGAACTGCAGGGGAGATGATGGGAGAAACCAACTAGAAAGTCCAGGGGTGTCACATTACCTCCCCCTCCCGGAGCCTTCGCGCCTACAAACAGGGACAACAAGATGTATAAAGTCTTAGGAGGGGGCTTCGGTGGAGGACGGACTCCCGGGAGGAGGGCAAAAGATGGAGTCCGGGTGATGACGGGATATTCCATGGAGGTGATGATGGAGAGAGGAGCCAGGGAGGTGACAGGAGGGGGCTGAAGCAGGAGGAGCCTGGTAAGACCCAGACCGCAGCCATGATGGAGCCCCACGGTGGAGCCGATGGAGGGAGGAGCCATGGTGGAGGAAAGGCTAACGACTCCATGGGGCCGACCGACGGAGGCGGAGCAGGTGGTGGTAGAGCCCGAGGCGGAGACGGAGAGCCGATGATCCTGGATGACCCCAAGGATCCGGAGGGCCCAGGCGGAGCCCAAGGCTCTGGCGACCAAGGCGGAGGCGGAGATCCGGAGGTCCGCGGCGGAGCCGGAGCGACAGAGGACCGAGGCTGTGCCCGTGGGAGGGAGGAGGTCCACAGAGCCGGAGGGACGGAGCGACGAGGCGCAGCCGGAGGAGTAGAGTCCAGAGGCGAAGGTGGGGCGACGACTGACCAGGGCGGAGCCGGAGGGACGATGGAGCCCGGTGGAGCTGGTGGACCGACGGGCGACGGTGGAGACGAGGGAGCTGAGAGACGGGGTGGAGCCGCAGGGTCGGAGGGCCGAGGTGGAGTCCAGGACTCAGAGGCTGGAGGCGAAGATGAGGGATCCTCCAGCCATGACACCGATGGAGACTGGCAGACCCGCGGCGAACCCACCGCACAGATGGTGAGCTGAGGGTGAGCTGGGGGGCTGACAGGATGCAGAGGTGGCATGGTTGAAGTATTATGGCTATTAGACATAGATAACTGAGGGAGGGTGGGTGGGAAATCGATGCATGCTGACATTTCAGAGTTTATATCCTTAGAATACATTAAGTCCTGTTTACCGTCCATTTTAAATTCTCCCAGTTCCAGATCTTGCTCACCCTCAGCGGTGGTGCAGTGGGTGATGCTGTTCTCAGCACTCTCACGCTCCGCTGACACTACCACCATCGCGGGAATTGTGGCCGGCTCTCGCACCTGGTCAGACGCAATTTCCTCCAGCTCCGGGCTCATGCTCCACGTGTCGGGGTGGTGGTTGGCTGGGTTCTGGGTCCGGAGTGGCACTAGCGAGATTCTCCAAGGAACAGGCGGGGAACGAGGGTTTGTTTTTCGCTAGTGTCCACTCCACAAACGTGGCAAAATCCGCTCGAGGGCCATCCTCGGACGACGGCGCTCTGCATGACGCGTTGAGGCTGGTGTTATAAAACTCACAGAGCGCGTCGTCCGGGTAGCTGGTGGTGTGAGCTACTAGCTGGAACATGATGGTATATCCCTCGAGCGGTAAATCCCCCTGCTTCAGCCGAAGGAGGATGAATTCAGGACGGAGTAGGGAAGCCATGGGGGAAACACAACGGAAACAAAAGACTGTGGAAAAAATGACGAAAAATAAAACGGAGGGGAAAGCACAAAAAAACTGTTTTGGTCGGATGTTATGTCACGCTCAGATGAAGCACACGAACAACAACGTAAATAAATGAAAGGTATTTAATAAATCCACGGGGAACACAGGAACACAGGGTAGTAACATCAACGTCTGACAAAGCAAGAGGGGAAACACATGCTATATATACAAACAGACTGATTACAAACAATGAGGGAGAAACCAAAACACACAGAACTGCAGGGGAGATGATGGGAGAAACCAACTAGAAAGTCCAGGGAAAGTCCAGGGTTGACAATATATATATATAAATATATATATATATATATATATAGTCAACATTTAAAGTGGATCAAAACGTTTCATCAAAGTTGTCCAAAACAACCAAAACAATACCCATTCTTGTTTTAGGACAACTTTGATGAACTTTTTTTTATCCACTTCAAATGTTGACTACTGTATATATATAAAGAACAACAAATCTTAGGAATATATATATATATATATATATACACTGTGCACAGAATTATTAGGCATGTTGATATTCTGATCATATTTTTTTCCAAACACATTTTTGCAATTCCAAACCACATCAGTCTTAATAACTAAGTAAGGTTGCAGTTCTGGACAAAGGGGGCGCTGGAGAACTGGAAACGGTTCCTGATGGTGTCACACCTAATTCTTCACCTTAATTCCTAATTCTTTTGCAGTTAACATGCATCTTTTCTTCTCCACCTGTTTTTCTGACCATACAGACTCAACAAGCATTTCGCTGTTCAATGGTCAAGCCTTAACTTTGCCAATTCTTGTAATGCATTAGTATTGCATTCTTCTCATGGGCATTTAATAATCTGGACTTTTCAGTCTGGGTTAAATATCTTTTTTTTTGGCTCATTTTATCAGTAAAAAAAATAAATAAATAAAAAAATAAAAATAAAAAAACATGCCTAATAATTATGCACACCTGAATATAAGGAGTTTTTCACTTCCAGCCTTCATGGACAATTATATATCACATATAAATGATTAAATACAAAATTAGCAGTAGTTATTAAGACTGATATGGTTTGGAAATGGTGAAATGTGTTTGGAAAAAAAAAATATGACCAGAATATCAACATGCCTAATAATTCTGCACACGGTGTATATATATATATATTATTTCAGAAGGGTGTTGAACTTTATTTATCTGCATTCTTCTGTACAGACGTGAATTTACTTTTCCTTCAGTCTGACACTCTTGGTGTTACATTTGACAAAAATATAACTTTAATATTAAAAACAAACAAGCAAGCCCTGGTGTTAAAACAAACCAACAAGACAGAATTAGATGGTATTTTAATGACATTCGCTTAGCACAAATCACTGGAAAACTCTGCAAGACCTGTACAGATGTTCACTGTGATAAGATATTCAGAGACAGACTGGAGCTGGACAAAGAGACTGGATCTCTGGCCATCACAAGCATAATGACTTTAGATGCTGGACTTTACAAATTGAAGATTTTAGACAGCCCCAGCAGTGAAAAGATCTTCAATGTTACTGTTCATGGTGAGGCATTTAAAGAATATTTAAAATAATGTGTGTTTAAATCACATGATTAGTGTGTTTATACCTAAAAATACACCAAATACTATATAAATGATACAAAGTGGCATGGTGTGCGGCGAAGTATGGTGTTAC
Source organism: Labeo catla (assembly GCA_012976165.1). Taxonomy (NCBI): domain Eukaryota; kingdom Metazoa; phylum Chordata; class Actinopteri; order Cypriniformes; family Cyprinidae; genus Labeo; species Labeo catla. Next base: position 25,320 of record VONZ01001969.1, on the reverse strand, counting down.
ATACTCGGAATTTGCATTTAACCCATCTAAGAGTGCATTTTGATGGACAGGGTCGTAAAATTCCATCATAGTCTATTATTTCCCGTCATTTTAATCTTCATAATTTAATTATAATTAACTAATTATTAATTATATAATAGTTAATTTAATTATTAATAAATTAAATAAACATTTAATTTATTTAATTTTTGTTCACATCGCAGTGTTTAAAAACAACAAAATATGCTAGGGCTAGGTAAACAAAAAACTAAACAAAACAACAACAAAAAAATGATTTTTCAATTTTAATAGATTTTCATTTTACTGAACAAATAAATCCCATTTGATCTTTTGGTCTATGCTGTTTTCAGTGTGCCTTCCTTCTAATAAATAGCAATAGGCTAGGCTTTGTGTTACTTTTGATATGAAACAAAGTCTCAGATTTCATATTCTGTCCATTTCATTAGGAAATTCAAGCAATAAATAGGCCTTTCGGTGCTCTTTAATGTGGCGTGATAGATCATTGTAGCTTCTGTGTACTGGCCTGTGCGTAATCAAATGCATATGAAAATATCCGTGACAGTTTTTTTTTTTTGTTCTATATCCTCTGCTCTGCTGCCAGACTGGAGCGCACTCGCCACCAATTGGACAGGGGTAGGACTTACAGCTACAGTTTAATAGATCACCCTTACTGTAATCTATCAGAGTGATAGACGGCTGTCAGATTTTTCCATCACTGATAAAAAAGTTCCATCAATGATGGACAATTTTCGGTAACCTGAAATACACATACACACCAGTTTTACAGAAAAGCAAAGAGACCATTTCAGTCAAGGATCCCAGAATATTTTAACTGGACTAAATGCACGTCACTTCTGATATATAGTTGGAGAAAAGGTAAACAAGCTACTTACAGGTGTCAAAGGATATAAGCATACGCTTAAACCAAATGCCATATCATCAATTTTTTTCTAAAGTCTAAACATCCCTGTATGTCAAGTGAAAGCCACACTGAGAAACTAGGCTGTGGTGTCATGACAAGCATCGGCATGTTTACATCCTGCCATATGGCATCTAGTGTTTCTTGTCTCTGCTGTTTGTAAGCTCTTTCAGTAGCTGTGGTCTACTAAAAGCCTCAAAGGCCTCAAGACTAAAGTGGTGAGAACAAAGATGTGGGTATTTAGTAAGTCTCATTTATCCAGAGGCATCTTACCATTCTTTTCTCCTCTTCCTATGGCTAGGAAAGCTGTGAAAACTTACATTGCTTGTCTTGTTGCCCTTCGACTGAAATTTACAACCAAAAGCCACACAATGTGGCATCTTATCACTGAAACCATTTCAGATCATCGAGATATTGGCGCTAGACATAGTCCATAATATGTACTAAACGTTATGGATTAAAAAAATAATAATAAATAACATAAATCTTTTTTTTTTTTTTTTTCTTCTTGATATTTCAGTAGGATGCATCATTTACATTATATTAACACCTGGTTTAATTTTAAGCATTTTAAGTACTGTAATCGTTTGTGACTTCAAAACTGGACCAGCTCTACAAGTAGGGTACAGTAGTTGAAGACTTTTTTGATGCCGTTTTGTGGGCTCAGCAAAATAGGGTATATATCCCTGTATACAGGCTGTGGGAGGACTGATGGCACAATTTTAAAAAGATTACAAAATCTAGCACAGATGGACAACATTTTGGTCTGGCAAGAACAAGGTGAAGGAGGATCTATGTGCAGCAGTTTATTTACAAATACGCCACAAAGTTAATTCAAAGATGGCAGAAATCCACAACAAGGCTGAACTACAAAACATGCAACAGTGAAATAGCAGGAGGAGAACAGTCTTCAACATAAGTCCTTAAACACAAAACAGGCTAAACGAGACAGACGATGTAACAGAGAGGAGCTCAGAAAAAAACAACTAAAATAATTCATTTTACAGTTATTTTTGATTCTACTGAATTTCTCAAGATTTAGAAAATTAATATGTGTATTTTTCATCACAACAATTTGTTATTGTTGAGTTTTTCTTTTTTTTTTTTTCTTAAAAGGATCCTTCAGTTAAGCGTTGATTTTTGCTTCTTGTGTTTTTGCTATAGATCAACAGAAGACAGTACCAGTGAAGGAGAGAAAAGTGGTCACTTTATATACTGGTGTAGTAAATCCAAATGATTTAATGACATGGTATTTTAATGACATTCTCATCACTGAAATCAATGGGCATCCTAATGAGACCCATACAGATGTTCAGTGTAAAGAGAGATTCAGAGACAGATTACAGCTGGACAATCAGACTGGATCTTTGACCATCACAAGCACCAGAACAACAGACTCTGGACTCTATAAACTGCAGATCAACAGCAGCAGCAGCAGCAGCAGCAGCAGCAGTATTATTAGGAACTTCAGTGTTGCTGTCTTTGGTGAGAATAAGTCATTCAGTTTATACTGATCTTTTAATTTTGTTTTTGATCAGTGCATGTGAGATGCAGTTACAGTGCAGAAGTGGCCTGATCTAGCAAGGTTAAAATCTTAGGATTGAAAGTTTTGTAGTGAATATGCATATTCTTACTATGTCCAATCCATTTCTAGCTAAAAGAAAGTAGTTATTCAGCTGTGACTGTAATTTCTATGAAGTAATTTTGATACTGATACTGACTGATACTGATACTGATAGAAAACTCAGAACGAAAGTACTTCATGGTGACTATTTATGAAGAAGTGTGATTTTTCTATTCATCAGCATTCACATTTACTCTATATTAGATTTCCTGATGATTTACAGTGTTTATTATAAATCAGAGTAATGACAGTCTCCCTCTATTTTTCTACAGATTTACATGTAAAAACTCCAGCACAGGATTTCATTTTACATGATAAAGCAGTATTTGTGGGTGCAGTCCTGTCAACGTTGACCATAGCTGTTGCTGTTGGTGTGACTTGCTGTCTCTGCAAGTCGCATGAAAAAAAGCAGAAGTGTAAGTATTAGTATTGTGTCAAAATGCTGTTAATTTCTGTTTGGTTCTGTGACTACAAATTTCCAAAGCAATTCAGCTTACATAAAATAAAATTGAAGGAGAGACAGTATTAGTGAATTGTGTGATTTCAGATTCTTTCTTTGTAAAGTTCAGTTTCAGTTTTATCCAAGCACTTGCAGTGTTGCTGCATACAGTTAAAACGAATAGTGCAAAACAAGTAGATGACATTAAAATAAAATTAACTTACAAGTAAATGAAAAGTAATTACTAAAGTTTGTTGGTGCTCTCCATGGTGCTGAAGGTGTCTGTGCTACTCTACCTCTTTCTGGCCACCACTCAAAATGGAAAGCGCAATAAAAATATGCTGGGGACATATACTACAGTCTGAACATTCCCCTAGTAAATTCCATTATGTAAATTCCAGATGATTTTTTTAGAGTCTAGAGTGTTAGTTTCCTCTGTAATCTCCTATTCTGTAATAGGAAAGTCTAATGGATTTGGATTTCTGCATTATTAGTGTTATTGTTATTGTTAGTTTTCTTGCTTTAATTTCTGTTCTGTATTTTTGTGCTGCTGTGAACACTGAAATGAAGTCAGTATCAGTGATGGAGGGACAAACAGTCACTCTAAAAACAGATGTTACTGAATTATGGAGAGATAATCAGATACAGATATGTTTGTTGCTTTATAGCACAATAGAGCTTCACTTTATGACAGCGTCTGTTTAAGACGGTTCAAAAGATGTCCTCATTCCAGAATATCTTTCATTTTAAGATATTTGGTCTATTTTAAATCAACTGTTCAAATTAAATAGCGTTTTATGGCAGGTAGAGTAAAAAATAAATAAATAAATAAGGACATTGACCTCAACTGTTTAAAGATTTGATATTAATTATATTATATTTATCTTCTCCACTGTTATGCATTGGTGATTGGTCATTACTATACAGCCGCTGCTCATTTTACTCTCACAAATTAATTTAGACTCTTTTATATCTTTTCCTGTGTTACTTTAGGTTCCACTGAAAAGAGAAGAAATGACTCTGATGAGTCAGGAACGGCTGAGAGAGAGATTTTACTCTAAGGTTTTCAGCAGCTTCAGTATGAAACTATAACTTTAGGACCTGACATGTGGCCAAGTATGATGTCCCAAAATCAGAATTTGGGCTCTGCATTTCACCCATCCAAGTGCACACACACACACAGCAGTGAAAGGTGAACAAATATGGGATGATATTAGTCTCAAAACGATTAATAGATGCACGCACAATTATCCATGTACTGGATTAATTGTATGCATGTATCTTAAAATACAAACAAATGCCTTTCAATTTGAGTCTGTGGAATTGGGGATTAAATGATTGTGCAGCGATTTGTACAAATACAGACATGATTGCAAATAAAAATGTTCTGTTCTGCATTTATAGATCATAAATTGCTCATGCAAAAAGGAATCCGTGCATTTGCGGATCAGGTGACGCGTGCATTTATTGAGTCAATCTTGTTCAGTTCATTTGGATTTTGAGACTTCATTTTCGCAGTTTACAGCATTTCACGACGCACACACACACAACTACCAATGAACAAGGCCCAGTGCAATTCATTAACGTGTACGCGATTCGAAAAAATCGCAAATTTGCGTCACTACACTGAAACAAATGCATCTCAACCAGTGTCTGCAGAGTTAAGAATTACATTAATGTGCAGCATTTTGTTCTAACAGAGACATATTTGTGAATACAAATGTTATAGTTTGTATTGAAGTATCACAGTTTGTGCATGTGGCGATTAAAATGTTCATTTGTGGATCAGACAACATGCGTGCATTCATTCACATCTCTTCTGAATCGATTCTATTTGATTCATTTGAATTTTGAGACTTTCGTTCCGCCTTTTTAGCCTTTCCCAATCCACACACACACAGCTCGCGATCCACACGCATAAGAAAATCGGCGACCGCTAGATGGCGCTATAGCCACAGTCACACTTTTTATTAACATATTATAAAACATATTATAAAAGCAAGAACTTATTTTTGATCGTGATTAATCACAATTAATCATTTGACAGCACGAAAATACAAGACAAATTGAATAAAAGAGATGTGAAACACACTTTAATACTAATCGCTTTCTAGAGCATTAAAGAAATTTGTGTTTAAAAGACGCACATTAACAAAAACATATTTGACCATTCAAATTTCAAAAATGTAATTGATGTGAATTATTGTGGAGATTGTCTACAATTTTACATTATTTGAGTGTATTATTTTGCTTTTTTGTTTGTATTTTAATCCTGTTGCCTTGTTGTTGTTGTTGTTGTTTTTTCTGCTGTATTAAATTATTGCATTACTGCAGGTTTATGAAATTTGATATTACATGTCTTCTAAATAAATCTACCTCTAAAAACGTAAAGACACATTACTGATTATGAACTCTCTGTTAACTGTGTTAATTGCTTAACACAAAATAATCTAACGATTTTTATAATACTGTCAAATTGCATACATTTAATCTGTTTATCTAAAAACTGTAACGCTTCAAAATCATGGAAGCACTATGGCAAGGCGTCCAATCATTCCAACAAAGTATTTTCCGGCCCTAATTAAACACACCTGAAACGACTAATCAAGATCATTAGGATCAATGAAAACTTGTGCTGCATCCCAATGTGCCTACTTATATACGCCCTTAAAATATGTTTTCTTTTGTAGAAGAAAAAGTACACACTTTTGAGTGTGTTGTAAAAGAGTAGGTAAGATTTGGGACAACTACCCTGTGTTGCGGGAGAGAGGAAATAGGAGTTGCCGCTTTAAGACGGCTATTTACGGGAGTTGTAGTCCAAAGGGAGATGCATTGTATGTAATGTAGTCCAGTGACATGTGCGGGGGTGACGAGCAATCTCAGTGTGTGCTGTGCAGGTGAAAACGGAAAAAAAGTTCGTATTGTGTTTTACTTTATGTTCACTCAAGTCAGTCCACCGGGAGCTGTTTGCACTGTGAATCTGACAACACGAAACAGAGTAAAAACGGCATGCATCGGCAACTTTGTCCGTCTCATCTTTTGCACGAACATGAATTGACGAGCTGTTACGCTGCCGCCGAGAATCACTAAGGCGGAGAAAGTAACACTGGGGGCTCGTCCGGGATTTGAACCCGGGACCTCTCGCAGGTGGTGAGTTATACGGACATTTTAGACAGTTTAAACCGAACCAGACGTTGTCAGAGAGAAAGTGGAAATGGCGGATATTCGGGAGAGAACGCGAGTGGTGAGAAAGCATTCTCATTTAAATAGGAGCAGCCAGTGGAATCCTGCGATGTCGGAAAGGATAGAGAATAATGAAAAACGAACACATATATCATTTGTTGACTGGCTAAATGAAATGGATGTTCAAGTGGCAAAGACTGATAATAATACCAATCCATTTATATGCAGTTCTACCCCGTGTCCACAATCAGCTTCAATGAGCAGGCCCACATGTTGCAATGACCCACACATCTCACAGCAAACAGCCAGATCGTCCAATCCATTTATTAGTGGGGTGGAAAATCAGCATGTACATGACAGTGGAATCGATACACAGTGCTACACACAAAGTACTCCAGCAAATTTAAACTTCAGACACTCGATGTGCACAGATTTAACAGCCAAACGGATGTTTCAAGACACACCCACATTAAAACGCCAGCCTTGTAAACATGATGTCTGTGCAGCTCAGCATAGTATTCGCGAGGATGATGGTAACACTGTCTATTCCAGTGTTGATGAGTGTTATTTCCCGGAGCTTACTAGGTCCAGACAACGTGGAAGGAAACCACGTCGGACGTTCTGTGACCTGTCATCAGACAGTGGGGAGGAATGCAGTGATCACAGAGAAAGGATCCCCACACTGCGACCAGGTCAGTTTGATGGCTCTACTTCATGGAGAGAGTTCCTAAACCGCTTTGAGGATTGTGCCAAAGCTAACCACTGGTCTGAAAGGACAATGACTGTGCAGATGAGGTTTTGTCTAGTAGGCGCAGCAGGTGCAGTAATCCACAAGAACCCCAGGTCCAGCCGTTGGGATTATGCCCGCATAGTAGAGGAAGTGGAGGCTGCATACGGTCCTTCATCTGAACACGCTGCTGCCATTGGAATAGAGCTGAGACAGAGGGTCCGCAGGGCAGGTGAGCCACTCCATGTGCTAAGAGATGACATTTACGAAAAAGTTTCCATTGCTTATGCAGATCGCTCTGAGAAGGAACAAGACTCTATTAGCGTCGAGGTTTTCACTAATGCCATGGGAGATGCAGACATCGTGCAAAGACTGCTGGAAGAGCGACCACGTACCCTGGCTCGCGCCTATGAGATTGCACACAGGTATGAAACCACACGTCGAACAGCCACTAGCGTAACACAACTCATGCAATCTGCCGTAAGACCGATGGAACGAAAGACCAGAGCCGCAGCAGTACGTGAATGTCCAGACCAGAGTGGGAGTGATGAGGAAAGTTCAGTACCGTTAAACCACGAGTGGAGAAAGAAAAACTCAAAAGCAGAATTCAAAAATCGTCTCCAAAAATTCAACAAGAGGAATAAGGTCAATTGGGAAGAGATTGTCTGTCACAACTGCCAAGGCATCAGTCACATGAGGCGGAACTGTCCTTCGCCCAGGCTCAACCTGGAACGTGTGACTCCAGCACTTCCTCGGCCAACAGAGATCCAGCCGGCCTCCACAGTTCTCAGAGTCAAGGGGAGCGGTCAAGAAATGTGCATTCATCTGCTGTTGTACGACTTGGAAGTCTGTGCCCTGTTGGACAGCGGGGCCAGGAGGAGCGTATTACCTCGGCTCTGTTATGAGACCATCAAGGCTGATGTAAGGCCCCCACTCAAGCTATCCACTGTACAGGCCCTGCAGGGAATAAGCTCATTAAATGTTGATGTCCTCGGGGAAGTTGATGTTCCAGTGCAAGTTGGAACCCAAACAGTCAGTGTTAATTTCATTGTAGCAGATGTAGCCGAGGGCACAGAGGCCATTATGGGGCATCCATTCTTGGAGCAAGCACGGGCACGCCTTGACTTTGGCAGTCAGAAGATTGTATTGTTTGGCGAACAGATTCCATACTTTAACCCAAAGAACAAACCCCGGGTGCACGTGGTCCGCATAGCACGCACAGCTGTCCTTGAGGCGGGACGTGAATACATCGTTCCAGGCAATGCACATTTTCGGGAAGAGGTACAGGGCAACATGCTGCTGAGTCCAACTAAAGGCTTCATGGAGAAACACCAGGTGATGGTGGCACGGATTATAATTGGTGCCCAGCCAAGTCATCGAGCTCCCGTTAGACTGTATAACCCAGGTACTGTTGCTGTGAAGGTAAGGAAGGGAGTAATTGCCGGAATCCTCCAGCCTGCCGATGTGGTTCAGGCCTCCACTGCAGAGCTGCCCCCAGTGGATTCATGTCCCACAGTTGTCCCAAGTCACTTACAGCCGCTGTATGCAGAGAGTACAAGGGATCTGAGGGAGGCAGAACAGCATGAGCTTGCAGAGCTGCTTTGTGCTTATGGTGATGTTTTCTCCACTGGACCAACAGACCTTGGGCGCACGAACCTTGTTCAACATGACATTCAAACCCGGCCTGGCCCACCTGTGAAACAACAACCCCGTAGAATGGCGTTTGAGAAACAGCAAAATGCCGATGAACAGATCCAGCAGAATCTCGATGCTGGCCTAGCCTCCCCAAGTAATAGCTGCTGGGCTTCACCCATCGTAATGGTGCGAAAGAAAGACCAAACATACCGACTCTGTGTAGACTACCGGGCACTAAACGAGCGCACCATAAAAGACGCTTACCCACTCCCAAGAATACAAGACACACTAGACACTCTGTCCACAGCCAAGTGGTTTAGCACATTGGACCTTGCCTCCGGCTACTGGCAAGTGGAGTTGACCCCACAGGCGAGACAGGCAGCTGCGTTCTGTAGCAGGAAGGGGCTCTTTGCGTGGAACGTCATGCCGTTTGGCCTCTGCAACGCTCCGGCGACGTTCCAACGCTTAATGGACCGTGTCTTGGCTGGAATGCAGTGGGAGATCTGCCTAGTATATCTAGACGACATCATTGTGCTGGGCAAGGATGTAAAGGAAATGCTCCAGCGCCTGGCACAGGTGTTTGAAAGGCTGTGCCAGGCCAACCTGAAGTTAAAACCTGCCAAGTGTTGTCTCTTCCGCCGCCAGGTGGTCTATTTGGGCCACATAGTCTCGGAGCATGGTATAGCTACTGACCCCGAGAAAGTGCAGAAAATTCGGGAGTGGCCAGAGCCCATGAGCGTTAATGAAGTCCAGCAGTTTGTGGGTCTCGCATCCTACTACAGGCGATTTGTCAAAGACTTCGCCACAGTTGCAAAGCCCCTCCACAACCTATTAAGAAAGCATGCCCGATTCCACTGGATCCCTGAGAGCCAGCAGGCCTTTGATAAGTTAAAGGAGCTGCTCACTACCGCCCCCATCCTTGGCTACCCTATGGACAGTGGTGATCTTATTCTGGACACAGACGCCAGCAACTTTGGAATCGGGGCTGTGTTGTCTCAACTGCAGCAAGGAGAGGAACGTGTGCTAGCATATGGAAGTCGGAGTCTGACACCAACTGAACAGAATTACTGCACCACACGGAGAGAACTTTTAGCGCTAGTGGAGTTCACAACACATTTCCATCAGTACCTGCTGGGCAGATCCTTCACCGTACGCACAGACCATAGTAGCCTGCAGTGGCTAATAAGGATGAGAGAACCAGAGGGACAGTTGGCCAGGTGGCTCGAGAAGCTTGGGGAGTATGACTTCAAAGTTGTTCATCGCCCTGGGCGCTGTCATGAAAATGCTGATGTGCTTTCTCGGAGGCCATGCCGTTCAACTTGCCCCTGCAACCTTAATCCCATCTTGAGTAGCCCCCAGCTCTGCCACCAGGCAGTCCAGTGCGACTTTGACGACGAACTTGTAAATAACGGACCTGCAGCCATTTCCCCGGAGTCTTGTCAAGTGGGGGTAGTACAACCTGCCATCACCGCTTGTACTTCTTCATTCTCTGGGTGGACTACTGAAGAACTGTGTGCTGCCCAAGCAGCTGATCCTGATATTGCTCCCATCAAGAGGTGGATGAAGGAAAGCGAGGAACGACTCTCTTGGGAAGATGTGTCACCCTGCGGCCCAGCAACGAAAGCTTACTGGAGTCAGTGGCAAAGACTTTACCTAAAGGATGACATTCTAGTACGACGTTACTACCTGAATGAGGGCCCTGAGTTTTACCCCCAGATTGTCCTGCCGCAAGTCTTCCGGAAAAGTGTCATGCACCAGATGCACGAGGGGCCAGTGGGTGGACATTTCGGGGTGGAGCGAACGCTGTCCCGGCTGCAGACCAGATATTACTGGTACAAAATGCGAGAAGATGTTTCACTTTGGTGTCGCACATGCACCAGCTGTGCTGCAAAGGCTCGACCTTTAAAAAGGCCTCAAGCACCCATGGGTACCGTGCGAGTGGGTGCCCCCATGGAAAGGATTGCTGTTGATCTGATGGGCCCCATGAATGAAACAGAACGCTTCAATCGTTACATTCTCGTAGTACAAGATTATTTCACCAAATGGGTGGAAGCATACCCCCTGCCCAACGACCAGGCTGTTACTGTGGCAGAGATTATAGTCTCTGAATGGGTCTGCCGTTATGGGGCACCACTTACCCTCCATAGTGACCAGGGCACCAATTTTGAATCGGAGGTCTTCCAAACAATGTGTGAGCTGCTTGACATTGACAAGACCCGTACAACACCTTTCCGGCCACAGTCAGATGGCCAGGTCGAGAGATTCAATGCCACTCTACAGAAAATCCTAGCCACGACCTCTGAGCGATGTCATTGGGAATGGGACCTTATGGTTCCCTATGCTGTGATGGCTTACCGAGCAACCAAGCACAGTTCGACTGGATTTACCCCAAACATGATGCTCTTTGGGCGAGAGATAACAGCCTATAGACCTGGTCGCAGGAAAGCCCCCCAACGACACACTGACTCAATCAATCCCGCAATATGTGGTGCAGATGAGAGAAAGGCTGGAGTTGGCACATCAGGTTGCAAGGGACGCGTTAGGCCAATCAGTGGAGCGTGCTAAAAAGCAGTACGACAAGAGAGCAGCCAGGACACGCTACAAGGTCGGTGATGCAGTGTGGTACCTTGTCAAGGGAACCAAGCGAGTGAAAAACAAAATCAGGAAGTTTCTCCCCAACTACGATGGTCCTTACTTTATCCTGGGACATCTAGATGATTTAGTGTACCGGATCCAGAGAAACCCGAGGACCAAAGTAAAAGTCGTTCACCATGACAAACTCAAACCTTACCATTCTCAGCAACCCCTGGAGAACAGCTGGGTGTTTAAAGACTCAGAAGTTTGGCAACCTCAGGAAGTTCCTGCAACAAACCTGGAAACCGATGGAGCTGAACTTGACTTGGATCTTTCTTGTCTCTTTACGGAGGAAACCGGAAATTCCGGTGGGCCACACAGCATGCCTCTCATGGATGATACCAGTGTACCAATGACAGAGCAGGAAACAGAGAATGTTTAGTGGAGAGAAGGTAGCACGGTGCAACAGGATTTAACAGGGACTGTTAACGGCCAAATGAGGGGTAGGCCGCAACGAGTCAGGAGACCTCCAAGGAGGTTTGGAGACTGGACTAATTGACTAAGGACTTAAAAAAAAAAAAACAGGAAGGAACGCTTGTTGACAATTTGTTATTGTTCCACTGTTGTTCAAAAAAAAACTGATGCATGTCATGTTGTGGGAAATATTTGTTTACATATGTTTCTTTTTGTAACCCGGGTGGATTTTGTTGTTTATCATTTTGTTGTTAAGAAAACAAGCCAAGTGTATACTTAATTAAGCCTGATTGTTTCGCTTGTATGCAATGGCTGTTATTAACCTCATTTCCTTATGCAGGCCAGTAGTGAAGAAGCCAGTCAGTCACTTCGCTGGATTTAACTACCTCACTAGTCAAGTTGGGACTGAATTACTATTGCTTGAATGAAGGACCCCTTTACAAAGCTACTCTTTAACCCCTCCCAGCACCGTGCTATCCTTCCACCTTATGGACTGTTTACCCCGTCACGTGGGGTTGGAACATGTTGGCCAATGCCTCCATTGAACCGAATTGCTTGAATGGACTGTATGCTTTGACAATGGAGCTGCCTATGGACTGTTGATAAACAGAAGAGAGAAATGAAAGAAAAAAAAATAAAATATGGGTAGACATTGTGTTGAATGTATTTCTGCCTTCTACTAACACTGTGAATGTATGGTAATACCCTTGTTAATGGTGCGATATATTTTGTATCAGTCATGTTATGGTGCTGGAGTGGTGTTAAGTTAATCACCATCCAGAGTGGGGGTAGTGTTGCGGGAGAGAGGAAATAGGAGTTGCCACTTTAAGACGGCTATTTACGGGAGTTGTAGTCCAAAGCGAGATGCATTGTATGTAATGTAGTCCAGTGACATGTGCGGGGGTGACGAGCAATCTCAGTGTGTGCTGTGCAGGTGAAAACGGAAAAAAAGTTCGTATTGTGTTTTACTTTATGTTCACTCAAGTCAGTCCACCGGGAGCTGTTTGCACTGTGAATCTGACAACACGAAACAGAGTAAAAACGGCATGCATCGGCAACTTTGTCCGTCTCATCTTTTGCACGAACATGAATTGACGAGCTGTTACGCTGCCGCCGAGAAACACTAAGGCGGAGAAAGTAACACCTGGCACAGTAAACTGGCCTGTCAATCATCTTGTCACAGTTAACATCCTCCACATTTAATTTAACTTAATTTAACTGCCTACAGAAAATAAGTAGCACGCTGATCTGCCAGTCGCGGGTCTTTCACTTGGCTCGCATAATGATGCATTTAAAACGACCAAACTGATGTTTATAAAACTTCACATTGCTGTTGCAGATTAATTATAACACAGATTACACTGAATATATATATATATATATATATATATATATATATATATATATATATTTTTTTACCAGGTTAAATGTTGATTATTAATAACATTTTTTTTTTAAACATCTCTACTTAACCGCCGGTCGCGAACATCCGCCATGTTTGTAGTTTTTCAGTGTTTTATTCGTGTTTGTAGTTCTGGGCTGAATCCTTTGCCAAAGCGCAATGAGTTGGGGGCAGTATTAGCCATTAGAGTGTGCAGTGCATGGATCCACACTTAAAAAAATCGACCTAAAATAGTCGACCATCCAGGGACTTTTGGGATACTCTTTTTAACATACTATGCTTTGGGACACACTTATTCTAATCTTACATACTATTTAGGATGGATAGTATGAACATTGGTACGCAGGGTTGTAGTCAGGTGTGTTTGCACTAAACTCTGCATGAAGAGGACTAAACACTTAAATTATGGCCATTGCATAAAACAAATTTTCTAGTAATAAGTTTCTCTTATAGAATAAAGAGTTTTTTTGTTTTTTCTTTCCAATGACAAATTCTTTAAAGCTGCAAATTCACCTTGTGTATAACTTACTGTTTATATATCACAAAGATAGCCATGTTTGTCACTTTCTTATAAACATAAGGTGTAGTTTTATTGTGTTTCAGTGGGAACAGGCTAAACTGAATAGCGATCAGCTGCAAATTTTAATACAAATTCAGGAATATGAACGATTACCTGATTCAGTGGGGTTGGGGTTGTTGGGGGTGCTGGGGGGGGGCACTGCCCCCCCAGACAAAAGCCAATTATTTTGTCTGGGCTATGAAACATCAAAGAATTCATTTTTTTATTTTATTTTATTTATATTATCTTATTAATTTAGTGGATAGAATAAGTACGTTATATATATGTATATATATATATATATATATATATGGTTTTGCCCTCCTGTGCCCTTATTTGGTCTTTGCTGTTCCGTTTCTTGTTAAGTCATCATTGGTTAATTACCCACACCTGTCTGTGTCTTGGTAGTTACATTGTAAAAATACAAAAAACACAATTTGTTGAGTCAACTTAAAATAATTTGTTACCCTGCTGCTTTGAAATTTTCAGTTCAGTCAATTCAAATAAGTTTAGTCAACTTAAAATGTTAAGTTGTACTAAGTAAATTATTTGTAGATATTTGTGTTTGTTAAACTTAACAGATGCTTAAGTAGCCCAGCTGCCTTAAAATTTTAAGTTGAATCAACAAGTTGTCACTTAGTATAATTTAACATTTCAAGTTGAATAAACTTTTTTTTTTTGTTTTTTTTGACTGAACCTAAAATGTTAGGGCAGCCAGGTAACAAATTATTCTAAGTTGACTCAACAAATAGTTTTTTACAGTGTACCCTTTATAAGTTTGTTTCAGTTCCTTTGTCCCTGTCCGATCTTAATATTATGTTGGAGTGTGTTCCCTTGTTGTTCCTGTCTGTACCCTTGCTGGATTGTATCATTAAAACCCCGTTATATTTCCTCGTCCTCGGCTCCTTCCTACGTCTCCTCTCTACACTCATCCTGACAGTATTAAATTATTATAATTTTACATTTGTCAGGGTTGTTGTGACAAACTAGGGCATTTAATATTGCATCCCAATAAATTATTATGAATCTCTATTTATATTTAAGAGGAGCAGTAGAAAATAATTTGAAGCTTATTTAAGAAATGTGTTATTTTATTTTAAATGTTAAATATAATTTGCTGGTCATCTTTTATTATTATTATTATTAGAAATGTAGCAATGCATGTTTGTGTGAGGGAAAGCAGTTTGAACCATTGAACCAAACAAATAGCTGAGATGAGGTTACACAATACATAATATGTGCATAACATACATAATATATTTTACAGTCTTAATTTTAACTGTGTCGAAATGATGCCGGTTGTTGGCAGATACGTCGGTGCATCTCTATTATGCACCATTTATCATCTGCAATACCAAGGTGTAACCACTAGATGGCTGCCCTCGGTCCTCGAATCTGATTAGCTGATAAGAATGCGATATTAGAGTGATATCAGAGCTCTGTTTCAACTGTTTTAATACTGACAATTAATATTAAACTATGTATTTAAATAAATTTAAATATGAAGAGTTCCGATGCAAAAGCCTCTAAGTCCATCTGATGTTTTTCTTTAAAATAAGTATTTTTATCAGGCTCCTATCTATAGGTGTCTATCTAAGCACCGGTACTTCTGATTGGTCTGACGCTGGAATTTAGCGAGTTTGAAGTAAAAGTATTTCACGGACATATACTATGCGTCGAGGGCATTCAGTCAGTATCATTATCTCATTTTTGACTGGGGTGTTCTAGAAGGTTTTGCATCGGAACTCTTCATATATACTGCAATGTTCTCCTCGCATGTGCAAATGCAATTTAACAGCCAACTCCATCCATAAAGTGAACGTTTCAGTTGTGTTGCTGTCTATGCAGGGTCACACTGTAAAAAGTGATACACTATATTTACTCAATAAAATTGTCAACAGATTACAAGCAATATTATTAATTAAATTTAACACATAAGACTTAATTAGAATGAATCAAATGAGATGCTTACAAATTAGCCATTCAAAATGAGTAAAATTATACCAAAAAATTAAGTAAAATCTAAACAAAAATATTGGTTTCATTGGAAACAAACAAACAAACAAACAACAACAAAAAAAAAAAAAACACTATGCTAATGAATAGTGTTATGCAAGTAGTTGGCGATCAAGAAACACCCTTCAAAAACATAATACACATGAACATGACGTCATCTTTTTCACAAATTCACATTTATTGTTGTTTACATGACGATGATACAGGCATCATGCTCAAAAGCTTGTGTTTTCAGGCCCCCGAAACAGGCCCCCGAGCTGTTGAAGACACCTGATGTTACCAAACAGTCACTGAAGGAGAAAATCATTTTTATGTTACCATTAAAGGTGGTCAGTGTTTGCTTTAGTTGTGCTCTGGACACATGACTTTTTAACATTAGATATTGTTTGGCTGCTGTAACTAAGTTAAAACAGCTAGACAAGCCAAAGATGGTTGTGTGGTGTTGGTTATGTTTTCTTCATCTTTGTCATTTAACCAGAATCTGTGTGTTACCTTATTGATTACAGCATAAACCAGCAAAGGACCAGCATAAACCAGCATCAAAACATACCTAACAGCATATGCTGTTTTCTCACCATGGAATACAGTAATACAAGCACTGTATTTTACTGTATTTTAATTGTGCGGTCTTCATTTTGGGTTGTACACTCATGGTCTTTGGGGTCTTTTTTGACCCCACGCAACAAAATTTAATTTTGTAACAAAATAATAGTTTTTTTCTAAAAAAAAAATCATTTTTCTGTTCATTAATGTTTTTACTACATTTGTGCCATTTTCGGAGGATTTATTATGATTTTTTAAATATATATATAAATTAATAAATAAATATAAAAAAAAATAGGTTTTTATACAAAAACAGCTTTTTGTGTAAAATTCACTTTATGAAAGACCCACATTTTTAACTTTCATTCATGGTATAACATGGACCATTTGACATGGTTTGGTGTAAGATTTTTGCCCATCATTTGGAAAATGCCCGTTTAAAAATAAAACAATTATCATTTTTACCAGTAGATGGCTGCAGAGCTCCACTATTTACTATGTGCTATTTGACTAACTGAAAGTCATCTTTTTTTCAAGTTTTTCAGTGGGAAAGGAAAGGATGTGATGTGTGGCCAAGTATGGTGACCCATACTCGGAATTTGTGCTCTGCATTTAACCCATCTAAGTGCACACACACAGTAGTGAGTAGTGAACAAACACCCGGAGCAGTAGGCAGCGATATTGCTATCGCTGCGGCGCCCGGGGAGCAGTTGGGGACCTTGCTCAAGGGACTCACCTCAGTCGTGGTATTGAGGGTGGAGAGAGCACTGATTATTCACTCCCCCCACCTTCAATCCCTGCCGGATCAGGGAACCATTAGGCCACATCTTTTTTTTTTATTTATTTATTTTTTTTTGGATTTTATCTACATATGAAATCAAAATTATAAAAATAAAAATTACTTTTTGTCAAAGTAATGGATGAATTGATAAATTTTGAGTGGATGAATTTTGAATGGACATTTTGTTGGTTTGATTCTAATCATAATGTAACTATTGAAAAACTGATTTTTTTCAGTACAAAAAATATTAAACTTTGACAAAAAGTAATTTTTATTGTTATAATTGTGATTTCATTATATGTAGATATCAATCCAACTGAAAAAACTTGGTCAAATAGCAAATAGTAAATAGTGGGCAGCCATATTGCTATCGCTGCGGCGCCCGGGGAGCAGTTGGGGACCTTGCTCAAGGGACTCACCTCAGTCGTGGTATTGAGGGTGGAGAGAGCACTGGTTATTCACTCCCTCCCACCTTCAATCCCTGCCGGATCAGGGACTCAAACCTGCAGCGTTTCAGTTGCAAGCCTGATTCCCTAACCATTAGGTCACGTCTTTTTTTTGTTGTTGTTGTTGTTTTTTGTTTGTTTGTTTGTTTGTTTTTTTGTTTTTTGTTTTGTTTTGTATTGGATTTTATCTACATATTATGAAATCACAATTATAAAATATATTTGTCAAAGTAATGGATGAATTGATAAACTTTGGATGAATTTTGAATCAACATTTTGTTGGTTTGATTCTAATCATAATGTAACATTATTGAAAAACGTCTAGGTTACGCACGTAACCCTCGTTCCCTGAAGGAGGGAACGGAGACGTTACATATGGGAACTCGCCTGAGAGACCAATCATCTCTGAGCCTTATTCAAAAGGCCAATGAACATTCATGAACATTGGCGAGTGGTATTTGCATGCCGAGCCACTCCCCCGTACATACGGGTATATAAGATGGTGGCGTGCAACCACTCATTCAGGCTTTTGCTGAGGAGCCGAGCTGCAGCCCGGCGTCAGCGCGACGTCAGGTCGTGGCAGGGGATGTAGCGTCTCCGTTCCCTCCTTCAGGGAACGAGGGTTATGTACGTAACCTAGACGTTCCCCTTCAGTCGTTTCACTACGACGTTACATATGGGAACAGACCCATGGAACAGGCCACGACCCTGACGCCGCGTTACGCAGAGACCCACGTGCTGACAGGCGGACGTGTCAGCAGATGGATATGAACGTAACCTTCCCAACACCCTGAGGGCCAATAGGGGACCCCACAGGGATGCCAGTTGTTACTGAAGCAGAAGTTGGGGGGGCGGAGCACATGAGATGTCTACATGTGGAATAAAAATAATTCAATATATCTATAACTTGTAGAGATATATGAGGGAACCAGCGGCCTTCTAGCTGACCTTGGAAAAATACTGAGACATGTTGCCACAACCTGCTGGGCGAAGGAGACCCAGCCGGAGCACAGTCAGGCACTACTCCGCAGCTAGGCCTGACTGCGGGGCATGGAGGACCCAAGGTTCACA
Source organism: Labeo catla (assembly GCA_012976165.1). Lineage (NCBI taxonomy): Eukaryota > Metazoa > Chordata > Actinopteri > Cypriniformes > Cyprinidae > Labeo > Labeo catla. The sequence continues at coordinate 6,927 of VONZ01001969.1, read as the reverse complement.
GGAGGGAACAACTGAGGGATATAGCGCACGGATCCATTAGGAGTGGCGCAGCAAGCCGACACCAGCCGGTCTCCCGTTTACCTGATGTCTATGTTAAGACACGGGAGGACCCGGCCTCAACGCGAAGGTTGTAGAACCTAGCGAAGGTATTAGGTGTCGCCCAGCCCGCAGCTCTACAGATATCTGCTAGTGAGGCGCCATGAGCCAACGCATAGGATGAGGCAACATTCCTTGTGGAGTGGGCACGAACACCTAAGGGGCATGGCTCTCCCTGGTTTTGATATGCCAGGGAGATGGCATCTACCACCCAATGGGCCAACCTCTGTTTGGAGACAGCATTCCCTTTCTGCTGACCTCCAAAGCAAACAAAGCGCTGCTCGGTGCGTCTGAAGTGCCGAGTGCGGTCCACATATATACGGAGGGCGCGGACTGGACACAGCAGCGCAGAGGCCGGGTCTGCCTCCTCCAGGAGCAGAGCTTGCAGGTTCACCACCTGATCGCGGAAAGGCGTGGTGGGAACCTTGGGCACATAACCGGGCCGGGGTCTCAGGATGACGTGAGAATCGCCGGGCCCGAATTCCAGGCACGCTTCGTCGACAGAGAAGGCTTGTAGGTCCCCTACCCTCTTGATGGAGACCAGCGCCGTCAGGAGCGCTGTCTTAAGAGACAGATATTTCAGCTCTACTGACGCGAGTGGCTCAAATGGGGCCTGCCGTAGACCCTGGAGGGTGACGGCGAGATCCCAAGAGGGTACGAGGTGCGGTCTAGGGGGATTAACCCTTCTCGCACCTCTAAGGAACCTCACGACCAGTTGGTGCTTACCAAGGGATGCTCCATCCACTGCATCATGTTACGTTGCGATGGCAGCAACGTACACTTTGAGAGTCGAAGGGGACAGCCTGCGCTCCAACTTCTCCTGCAGGAAGGAAAGCACTACTGCAATCGGACATCTCTGTGGGTCCTCTCCACGAGAGGAGCACCAGTCAACGAACAGATCCCATCTCAGTGCATAGGCCTGCCTTGTAGAGGGAGCTCTAGACTGAGTGATAGTATCTATCACGGCCTGTGAAAGGCCGGAGAGGTCTGACGCGTCCCGTCCAGGAGCCAGACATGCAGGTTCCATAGGTCGGGACGCGGGTGCCAAATTGTGCCCATCCCCTGAGAAAGAAGGTCTCTCCTCAAGGGGATCTTCCAGGGAGGGGCTGCCGCAAGGGAAATGAGGTCTGGAAACCAGGTCCGGGTGGGCCAGTATGGTGCAACCAGCAGAACCTGCTCCTCGTCCTCCCTGATCTTGCACAGTGTCTGTGCAAGGAGGCTCACTGGGGGAAAGGCGTACTTGGGCCCCGGAGGCCAGCTGTGTGCCAGCGCGTCCCTGCCGAGGGGAGCCTCGCTGAGAGAGTAAAACAGCTGGCAGTGGGAGGATTCGGGAGAAGCGAACAGATCTATCTGGGCTTTGCCGAAATTGCTCCAAATCAGCTGGACTACCTGGGGGTGGAGTCGCCATTCTCCAGAATGGGTGGACTGCCGTGAGAGCTGGTCGGCTGCACGGTTGAGTTCTCCTGGAATGTGAACGGCACGTAGCGATTTCAGCCACGTCTGACTCCACAGGAGCAGATGGCGGGCGAGTTGTGACATGCGACGGGAGCGAAGACCACCTTGGTGGTTGATATAGGCTACGGTCGCAGTGCTGTCGGTGCGAACAAGCACGTGCTTATGGTGCAGCATCGGTCGGAAGCGACGCAGCGCAAGAAGCACAGCCAACAACTCTAGGCAACTGATATGCCATTGCAGTCGAGGTCCTGTCCAGGAGCCCGAAGCTGCTTGCCCGTTGCATACAGCACCCCAACCCGTGGAGGAGGCATCCGTGTAAACCACAAGATGCCTGGAGACTTGTCCCAGAGGGACTCGGGCTGAACAGGCGGTGACACTGCGGGGAAACGCCAATCCGGAGTGCGCCACGGTGCTATGCCCATCTCGGGACTCGATCGTGTAACCAGCACTGAAGCGGTCTCATATGAAGCAAGCCGAGCGGCGTTACTGCGGCTGCGGCTGCGGCTGCCATATGCCCCAGGAGCCTCTGAAATGTTTTGAGAGGGACCGCTGTCTTGTGTCTGAATGATTCCAGACACTTCAGCACTGACTGCGCGCGCGCTCGTTGGTGAGGCGGGCTGTCATATCGACCGAGTCCAGCTCCACACCGAGAAAAAAGATCCTCTCTTTTTTTTGCTTGGGGAGAGTTTGCTCTTCTCTCGGTTGACCTGAAGGCCCAGATGGCTGAGGTGCCGGAGCACCACGTCCCTCTGTTCGCACAACAGATCTCGAGAGTGAGCTATGAGAAACCAGTCGTCGAGATAGTTGAGAATGCGAATGCCCGTCAGCCAGCTTTTAGGGGGGACAGGGCAGCCTCCGTGACTTTCGTAAAGACACGGGGAAAGAGGAACAGGCCAAATGGAAGCACTTTATACTGACACGCTCGACCCTCGACAGCAAACCGTCGGAAGGGTCTGAGGCGAGGTAAAATCGAGACGTGAAAGTACGCGTCCTTCAGGTCGATGGCTGCAAACCAATCCTGCGGACGAGTGCATGTAAGCATGCGCTTCGTCGTGAGCATCTTGAACGGCAGCCTGAGAAGGGACCGATTCAGGGCTCGAAGATCCAGGATAGGTCTTAACCCACCGCTCTTTTTTGGGCACGATGAAGTAAGGGCTGTAAAACCCTGACTTCATCTCGGCTGGAGGGACAGGCTGGATTGCGTCCTTCGCCAGTAGAACAGCAATCTCCGCACGAAGCACAGCGGCATGTGTGTCCGAGTGGACAAAAGTGGAAAGGACGCCTCTGTACCTGGGCGTACGCTTGGCGAACTGAATCGCATAGCCGAGACATACCGTCCGAATCAACCACCGCGAGGGGCTGGGGAGCTGAAGCCAGACTCCCAGCCTGGTCGCCAGGTGGAATGAAAGGAACGTTGACCGACGTGACCATGGGGGGGCAGCTTAGGGGGGGGAAGGGGAAGGGACTGATCCCAGAAGGAAAAAACGTCCTGGAGAAAAGTCTGACTGCACTGGGCAGCGCTTACCTTCTTCCCTGGTTCCCACGCTGGCGATGTCGAGCTCCGAGTCCGAATTCGAGGAGGCAAGGCGCTGCTCGGAAAGGGAACTCGGGGCCGGACCCCAGAGGTGAGAAAATCCTTCTGTGAAATAGCAGACAGTAGCTCCCGGCCCTCCACGGGAGTGAGGACGTCACCTCTGGGTTGCCCGCGTCAGGGACGCTTCGCAGCTCTGCTGCGGGTTTTCCTGGCCGGTTCCTGAAACGCGGGCGGCCAGCTCGACGTCGAGCTGCCAATCTAGCACCGTGTGCCTCAGCAGGGGACGGAGCTGGGTTGTTTAGGAGGCGCAGGGGGGCGCCCTCGGCGACGGGCAGGCGGAGGTTGAAGCCCCGGGGACGTTATGTCGCGGCAGGGCAGGATGCGCCTCCATCTGCTTCTGAACCCCCGAGAACTGCCTTTTTTTTTTCCGTTTTTAAGTCCTCGACGGTGTCGCCGAATAGGCCGCCTTGGGAGATGGGAGCGTCGAGAAAGAGAGCTTTGTCGACGTCTGCCATCTAGCCAAGGTCAACCATAAGTGTCGCTTCTGGACCACTACTGTGGACATCACCTGGCCAAGGGAACGTGCCGTAACCTTCGTCGCTCTCAAGGCGAAGTTGGCGGCGGCACGGAGTTCCTACATAATCCCTTGGTCAGGACCACCCTCGTGCAGCTGTTTCAACGCCCGGGCTTGGTAGACCCGCAGGGTTGCCACAGCGTGCAGGGCGGTAGCAGCCTGCCCAGCGGCGTGGTAAGCTCACACGCCCTGGAGGGGAGATGCGGCCGATCCCGCCAGGTGATCCGTGCTGTGGAGGCCCTCCCCAGAAACCAATCGTCCAGCCTTGAAGGATCAGCCGGAGGTGTTTTTAGGCACCTCCAGACCGATCTCCTTGGCGGTTCGGAGGAACATAGCCGATAGTTCAGCGTCCAGCTCAGACGGGCGGTGACCGCAGAGGGGCGCCGAGCCGCCGAGCTGTCCACCTCACCTTCCGACTCTCCCTCTGACGCAGCAGCAGACATCTCTACCTCCTGAGGAGCGCCAAAGGAGACACTCAGCCCGGCGTGCGGGGAAGCGAACTGCTTTGGCAACTCAACGGGACCACGCGGTGGTGCAGGAGTCCGCGGGGCTTTGCTGGCCGGCGGAGCATTCTGCATAATCACCTGGATGTCCCCCCCGTGCGTCGCCGCGGCAGCCGAAAAAAAACCTTGACGGCTCCTTTAAGACTTGCTGCGGGAAGACAACGAGGGGAGCCTACTCGCAAACGAGCGGCGGGACTTTAACGCGGCCATGGTCATGTGTTCGCAATGAACGCACGAACCATCCGTGAACGCTGTCTCAGCGTGCTCTCGGCCCAGGCACGTGAGGCAGCGATCATGTCCGTCCAGCGAGGCGAGGAAACTACCGCACCCAGAAGCGCACGGCCGGAGAGACATCCCGGGAAAAATGTCCTCGACAGCCGTGAGAAATTTGCTCTTTTAGATCCCGGTTTGCCCAGGGAGGACCGCGGCACAACTGTGCACTCAAACGGGAGGCTCGCTGGATCGCAAAAGGCTTCTTGTTGCCGTGAAAACGGCAGCCCGCAGGATCTCGCTGGCGGCTGCCAAACGCTCTTTTAGATTAAGCTCTTTTAGTGTTGGCAGCACGCCAGTGGAGAGAGAGCAGGAACTCACAGGAACTCTTTTTTTTCCAGAGGCTTCCAGGCTCGAGACGAGGCTCTGAAGCGAAAATCTGAATGAGTGGTTGCACGCCGCCATCTTATATACCCGTATGTACGGGGGAGTGGCTCGGCATGCAAATACCACTCGCCAATGTTCATGAATGTTCATTGGCCTTTTGAATAAGGCTCAGAGATGATTGGTCTCTCAGGCGAGTTCCCATATGTAACGTCGTAGTGAAACGACTAAAGGGGAACTGATTTTTTCAGTACAAAAAATATTAAACTTTGACTTTAAAATTTTAAAAAAAAAAATCTTTTTTGTTGTTAATTAATTTTTATTGTTATAATTGTGATTTTATAATATGTAGATTTCAATCCAACTGAAAAAACTTGTAAAAAGATATCTTTTAGTTGGTCAAATAGCACATAGTAAACAGTGGAGCTCTGTAGCCATCTACTGGTAAAAATGATATTTTTTTTATTTTTAAAAGGGCATTTTACAAATGATGGGCAAAACCATGTCAAATTATCTATGTTATCCCCATGAATGAAAGTTAAAAATGTGGGTCTCTTATAAAGTGAATTTTACACAAAAAGCTGTTTTTGTATAAAAACCTAATAAAAAAAAAATATGTATTTATTAATTTATATAAATTTAAAAAAATATAACAAATGCTCCAAAAATGACACAAATGTAGTAAAAACATTAATAAACAGGAAAAAAATATTTGTTTAAATGTTACAAAATTAAATTTTGTTGCATGGGGTCTCTAGCGACCCCAAAGACCATGAATGTTACTGTTTTTTTAACACTAACATAAAATCAAGATATCACTCCAATTTTTTTTTTTATTTGTAGATCTAGATAGTGCTGACAGGTTCAGAAAGTCTCATGTCATTTCGACAAAGAGAACATTTTTTAAAAATTAAGCGAAAGTCATTTGCGGGTCAAAAATACCCCAAAAACCGCATGAGGGTTAACTTCTGTCAATTTCCATACAGGTATCTTTACTTTTGTCTTTTATCTAAGTATGATGGGAACTTTTAAAACACTGCTGGGAAATGCCTGTAGACAATAAAAACAGGCTTATCAACATACCATGCAACTATATACACATAAGCAAAGCACTTTGTGTACAGTTCTTTACATTTCGTCCCAGTTATGCATACTTTTGAAGACTCTCATAGCCTGTTTGTCATTCTGTTCATACATAATTGACATATAAAAGCTCACTCAGCTCACTGCCACAAACTACACAATAAAACACTTTCACTTTCTTGCTGTCATGTCAGGTGATTTAAAGAATGTAAAACGTTTTACAAATGTTTTACAACACATCTTATAAATAAACTCAGCTTCATTGCCACAAACGTTCATTTGCAGCTTAAGACAAGAATTGATGATGCAGAAAAGGAAGACTTCCATACTCAGTAGTTCCAATTCAGAAAAATACATAACATCAGTGGCTCAAAAATCAATCTAAGAGTAGGAGATGCATTCCTGACCACAGAGAGACACACAGCAGCATGTGAGTTCTAGTGCAGAGCTCCAGATTTGCATGCGCTGCAGGGTTCTTCTTGCTACAGAATCCCAAAGGACAATAATGGCACTTTGCTTATATACCCAGACCAGAAACAAACAAGTCTTCCAATAAGTTGTAAAAACATAAAAGACTTTTTGGTTTGTCAGGATCTCGTGACCCAGGATCACACCTGGCCAGAGATAGAAAAACATTCCCACCAGATCCTTCAGGGGGACACACCCCTTCCACAGCAGAACAGAATTCTGTGTAATTGTCTATTGTGTAGTTTGTGGCAGTGAGCTGAGTGAGCTTTTATATGTCAATTATGTATGAACAGAATGACAAACAGGCTATGCGAGTCTTCAAAAGTATGCATAACTGGGATGAAATGTAAAGAACTGTACACAAAGTGCTTTGCTTATGTGTATGAGTGTATTTTTTTTTTTATCTCATCCAGTCAGACAGGTTCTCAAAGTTGCTGAAATGATGTACTGACAGAAACATGAGTCTTATCTGGGTGGTTTCAGTACACATTTGTATAGTTGCATGTTATGTTGATAAGCCTGTTTTTATTGTCTACAGGCATTTCCCAGCAGTGTTTTAAAAGTTCCCATCATACTTAGATAAAAGACAAAAGTAAAGATACCTGTATGGAAATTGACAG
>VONZ01001968.1:0-79824 GCA_012976165.1 Labeo catla | reverse complement strand
TAGATAAGGTTTGAAGATAGATAGATAGATAGTTAGATAGATAGATAGATAGATAGATAAGGTTTGAAGATAGATAGATAGTTAGATAGATAGATAGATAGATAGATAGATAGATAGATAGATTAGTTATTAGTTAGAAAGAACATAGATAGCTTAAAGCTTAATTGAGTATCAATGGCTTCTAGCAGTTTACATTAAACATAGTTCAAACAGACATGGACTTTTGGTCAATGAAAGTCTATGGGACTTTTTATGATTTTTAATATTCATTTTTAAGAAAACCGTAACTCAAACCAGTCTGAAAAGATATAGCACACTAAGTCAGAACAGTATGAAGATCTGACCCGAGTTTGGAGTATGTAGCTTGAACGGTCTAGGAGGAGTTAGTGTCCAAAAAATTTGCGCTCAGAAAAATAAGAAGAAGAAGAAGAAGAATAATAATAAGTTTAAATAGGATTTCAGTAAGTTGGCTTTCCCAAGCCAACTTAATTAGTTATGCATAATTAAATACAAGTAACCCTAAGCCAAACCCTAGTCATAACCTTAACCATATAGTAAGTACAGGTAGTTAATACATATTATTTAGTACTTAAATGTATAGATACATTGTACCAAGGACACCTTAAAATAAAGTGTAACCAAGATTTTTAATGTTTTTGAAAGAAGTCTCTTCTGCTCACCAAGTAAATATAATAAAAACAGTAGTATTGTAAAATTATTGTTACAATTAAGTGTTGATCCTTGCATCACATGATCCTTCAGAAATCATTCTAATGTGCTGATTTGCCGCTCAAGAAACATTTCTGATTATTATCAATGTTGAAAACAGTTGTGCTGCTGAATATTTTTGTGGAAACCATGAAACATTTTGTTGTTCTGGATTTTTTGATGAATAGAAAGTTTAAAAGAACAGCATTTATTTGAAATGGAAATCTTTTGTACTATTATAAATGCCTTTACTGTCACTTTTGATCAATTTATTGTATCCTTGATGAATAAAAGTATAATTAGAATGATTTCTGAAGGATTATGTGACCGTAAAGACTGGAGTAATGATGCTGAAAATTCAGCTTTGATCACAGGAATCAATTACATTTTACTATATATTCACATTTCAAGTTGTAATGTTATTTCACAGTTTTACTGTATTTTTGATGAAGTAAATGCAGCCTTGGTGAGCAAAAGAAACTTCTTATCTTAATTATTCCAAACTTTTGACTGTTACATTTTGTGTATTGTTTTATTGCATTTCAGAGTAAACAAATGTTTCAAGCAGATTAAAATGCAAATGAACATAACTATAAAGAGCAATAATAAAGAATCAGAGCAGATGTCTTATCTGACATGTTTTAGTCCAGATTAAAATGCAAAAATTTATGTTTTGATAAACGCCAAAATTCATGCTTGAAATCATGTTAATACTGTTTGTCTTCTCTGTCACCAGAAACAGAAAGTAGAGCAGTCAGTCCGTTTTGTTTGCAGGTGTTTGCGGAGTCTCATTGTCCAGTGCTTCTTGTTCTTTACACAGCACTAATGCAGTGTTGTTAAACTGAACTGGTTTATGGTTTATTATACTGGTTTATGTTGATCCTTCTAAAAATTAAAATAAGATTTTCTCACAGCATTTTAAAGTTCTCACAACAATGTCAGGCATGTTCATTACCACGATACATCATATTACCAAATACCGGCGCATGTCTCCTGCTTTTTGAAGGCTGAGAGCCGTACGGAGAAGTTGGTGTGTGTATTTGTAACTGAAGGCGCTGTGTTATGACATGTTTGGTGTTGCTGTGGTGTGCAGGTGCCACGTATCATCCTGTGGCTGATGGTAGAGCTGGCTATCATCGGCTCTGACATGCAGGAGGTTATCGGCTGTGCCATCGCCCTCAATCTGCTGTCGGTCGGCAGGTACGTCATCATCTCTGATTCACTTAATGCGTGCTTCAGCTGTAAAGTTCATCTTGTTCATGGTTGATGTTCTTCTGCAGAATTCCTCTGTGGGCTGGAGTGTTGATAACCATCGTTGACACTTTTGTTTTCCTGTTTTTGGACAAGTACGGTACGTCAGCACTGAAGGAGCATGAGAATGATCACGACAGCTCGTATCATGGCTCTAATCCAAATGTCTGGTCTGGTTTTCTTCAGGTCTGAGGAAGCTGGAGGCGTTCTTTGGGTTCCTCATCACCATCATGGCTCTCAGCTTCGGTTTCGAGGTTCAGTAAAGCTGCAGCATGTTCTTAGTAGATGAATTTTGAAGCACAGGGTGTGTGAAGTGTCATTTTGTTCTGGTTGTCTGCAGTACGTGCGTGTGGCTCCAAACCAGGGCGAGGTGCTGAAGGGCATGTTTGTGCCGTACTGCAGCGGCTGTGGACCCACGCAGCTGGAGCAGGCTGTCGGGATTGTGGGAGCCGTTATAATGCCTCATAACATCTATCTGCATTCTGCTCTTGTCAAGGTCAGTCAACACGCCTGGATAGTCACATCACACATATAACTATATAAAGCCATAGTTCAGTGTAAATATTACATTCCAGGATCAAACACTGAGGTTAACTGGAGCTCCAGCATGTCACACATGTATGAACCAGTTAAACAAATTACTAGGGTTGTCAAGCGATTGCAATTTTAAATCTAGTTAATTGATTATCAATTTGAGCTGATTAGTTAATTACATCAATTAATTGCACATCAATTTGGGCTAAGAAATAACCTCTCCAAAAAGATAATTATTGTGTTAGATAAGGATTGCACTGAAGCATTGAAAAGACATTACAAAACATAGCTTTAGAAAGAAATATTCAACATAGAATTTATTAAACAAACCTTTAAGGCTACAAGTAAGAGATAATATATATCCAGCCAGTTGTTATCGCAGAATAAAGCCAGACAAATTTGTCAGCAGCCTGGCGTGAATCAGAGGACTGTTGTATATAACTGAAGGGCTTTATTTTGCAATAACAGCCGGCTAGATGTATGTTATCCTGCTTATTACGCGGCTACAAAACGAAATAATTAGACATGAAATATTGACTTGAGCTTTGTACACAAAGATTTGAACACAAAGCTTCTGTGAAGAAAGAATTTGCTAGCAATTGGCAAGTTCAAACTAGACGGCATTTCACCACATGAATAATCATGCCGATAAAAGGCGTTGATTTAAGAACTATTTTAAAAGTTAAATTTTTAAAAACTATTTTAAAATGTTATCAGTTTGTTAGTTATCTAACAATCCATTACAGTCGTCACAAAATAGCAGCAGCTGCATTTGTATGAAACAAGAAAGTGCGGGTCCGCGATACCAGGATGATATATTTAATTTGAGTTTCAGTATTTTATTAGCCAACCAAACACAAGGCAAGGGAATAGTGCCAACTGTAGTTACCCAGATGAGCTTGTGTTTTTAGTTTTTACCGGTTATTATCAGTGATGGGAATAGCGGCATTACTAACACCGTTATTTTTTTCAGTAACGAGTAATCAAACGAATTACAGTTTCCTCCGTTACAACGCAGTTACCATTACTGACAATAAAATGTGGCTTTACTATGATTTATTATAATATTCTTATAATTTTATTTTTGAGTTCATCTAAATGGATGTGCAGCATACCTGAATTTGACAATCCGTACACTCCAATGTGAAGGCACACGACTACTCGTCGCTTTGTCTCTCACACATGCAAAGAAAGATACAGAGAGTCTTATATACCATGCAGAATCCTGTCAAAAAAATGGAGTTCCTGTGGAATTCTTTAGCTTTTAAGAACTGCCGGTTTCTCCAGAAGTAGAGGGAACTAATACACAAACGGCAATCTCATTGACTGGCACTTACCTATTATCGCCCCTGTTTTCATTTCAGCAAATCAGTTTGAGCGAATGCAGACAACATGATTAATATTCATGAACCCAGCAGCTCATTAATCCTTAGTGCGTTTTATATTGTTATTAGTAGTACAATTTGAGAATACTGAAAAAAAAAAAAAGAGAATACTGAAACAGGAAATTAAAAAAATTGAATGATACTGTGAAATTAAAAGCATCAGTAGGTGGTGGCGAGTCATTCAGCCAATTTGTTCAAACACTGATTCATTCAGAAACGAAGCCAGTTTCTGTCATTCAGTAACGAATTCAGTAACGAAACACTGCTGTGCCTTTGTTTGGAACTTTTTGTTTGCAAACAGTATTAACCTCTTGTTTATTGAACTCTTGTATGAATCAATAACACATTTGCAATGGTGCAGATATTGGGGAGAACCAGCACTCTTGATGGTGTGTTATTGCGAAACTATATCATATGGTATAAATATAAGTGGCTTATTTTTTGCCCTCATATCTAGAATTTTCGGCTAATATAACTGCGTTTTAATAGGTTCCTTCACACAGTCAGTCTGTCTGATGTTTAATCTGTGTTTTTTCTTCACTTCAGTCACGAGATATAAATCGAGCTAACAAGAAGGAGGTGAAGGAGGCCAACAAATACTACTTTATCGAGTCCTCAATCGCTCTCTTTGTCTCATTCCTCATCAATGTTTTTGTGGTGGCCGTCTTTGCAGAGGCCTTTTATGGCAAGACTAACATGGAAGTGGTGAGCACTGTTATTTCTGCTTCCTTTTTTAATGGGATATTTTAGTTAGTTTCATTTTTTTTTTTTCTTTTTTTTTTAATGTATAAATATACATTAACTCAATTAAAATATACAGTTGCGGTTTCTAAGCACTCCATTGATATTTTCTGTTCAGAGTCAGCAGTGTAATGAAACGGGAAGTCCTCACAGTGATCTCTTTCCAGCCAACAACAACACACTGGAGGTTGACATCTACAAAGGGGTATGACAAAGGGGAATAATTTCACAATGAATATTTTTATTAAATATGATAACCACATTGACATCACAAAATATAATCTCGTGGTTCATCTGGGATGTATGTGGATGTTTTGAGGATGATTTTGAATCATCCTCTTTAGCCAATCAGATATGATGTCAATCCAACAGGATATCTTGCAATATTTCCAAGTTTCCATATTGCTTGTCTGCCATTTCATTGTTTTGTACATTGTTAAAAATTTGTCATATTTTCATGAAAATTTGTCAGAAAGCTCTCAAAAGCTTTTTGAAATATATATATATATATATATTTTTTTTTTTTTATTGCAGACAGATTTTTTTTATTTATTCAGACACCAAAATGACTCTTGCGCATGTAGCTCAATCTGTAGATTATGGCACTAGCAACACAAAGGTCATGGGTTCGATTCCCAAGGAATCTATAAAAATATTCCTTGAACTGATGAAAATATGTGTACCTCAATAACAATGTACGTCACTATGGATAAAAGCATTTCCCAGATACATAAATACTGTATGTATCCAATGAGTTTGGTAACAGCGCCACCTGTTGGTCAAAATTTTATATTCATTAATTCAGCTTTTGGCTTTTAAACCACTTTGATTAAAATCATCACAGCTATGTTATGTTCAATTAAATATGAACTTTGTGTGCTTGTGAATGAATAAAACTTTTTTGTGTGTGTGCTTGAAGGGCGTAGTTTTGGGCTGTTTTTTTGGCCCGGCTGCACTCTATATTTGGGCCATTGGGATCCTCGCTGCTGGACAGAGTTCAACCATGACAGGAACCTACTCGGGTCAGTTTGTGATGGAGGTATGTGGATCTCCAGACAGTTTGGTTCAAGGAATAGCATGATATTTGGGCATGTTTGAAACCTGTCCCACTCTGGCTCTTCCAGGGTTTCCTGAACCTGCGTTGGTCCCGCTTCGCTCGTGTGTTGTTGACGCGCTCCATCGCCATATTCCCCACTCTCCTGGTAGCAGTCTTTGAGGACGTCCAACATCTCACTGGCATGAACGACTTCCTGAACGTGCTGCAGAGCATGCAGGTACACTTGTGTCATGTATGATGCCGTTGAGGTGCTGCTGAACTCCAGCAGATCTTCTGATCTCATGCTCTTTGTGTTGAACAGCTGCCGTTTGCTCTGATCCCCATATTGACATTCACCAGCCTGACGTCACTAATGAATGATTTCGCCAACGGACTGTAAGTATAGGAGTCCATACTGCATTTAACTCTTAGCAGCTAGAATATTGTGAGGAGAAATGCCTCCTCTGCTAAACCTTGGTAGAGTTTATCATGTTTGGCTAGTATTTGTGTTGGAAAAGAAAAGGGAAACAGATGATTGACAGTTCTTTTTTCTTTTTTCTCCTGTGTGAGATGTTTTTATTAACGTCTGCTTTAGTAGTTCAGTAGTTGATCATCACAGGGTTTGTACAAGGTACTTAAAGTGCTTGTAGTACTTGAATTTGACTCGCACAATTCACGCAGTTCAAAAAACAAAATACTTTTTCACTTATTCCAGTTAATAAAACTAGTAAAAAAAAAAAAACGAACAAAACATAAAACTAGCGAGCTAAGCTAGTAGTATTACTGACAGTGTTGTGTAAACAGATATCTGAATCAAGTAAGTAATTTATGCTGGAACCACACAGATTGATCCAAACTTGTGGCTTTGATCATTTGTTTCAAGCGATTCACTAGCAAAAAACCAGATCAAATTAAAAGAGCCAATTATTTTTAATTTCGACATTGCTTGTAACTTTTTTAAATAGGAAATAGGAAATAGTGATGGGTGAAACTGAGTTTTTCGAAACTCTAAATCTGTTAAACCATTGCGTCGCAAATTGATTTACTGTTTGAAAGCGCTCCAATCGGATTGCGTTTCATGAATCATTAGATTCAGATCGGGACTTCAGATTGCGTGTGGCTAATCATTTGATTTAGATTGGGAGTTTGGAGCAGGTTCGCAAATCATTTGATTCAGATCGTAACTTTGGAGCATGTATCGTGAATCATTTGATTTAGATCTGAACTTGGGAGCGGGTTTGTGAATCGTTTGATTCAGATCGAGACTTCGGTGCAGGTTCACAAATCATTTAATTCAGATCACAACTTCGGAGCGCAGATTGCAAATAATTTGATTTAGATCGGAACTTCGGAGCGGGTTTGTAAGTCATTTCATTCAGGTCGAGACTTCAGTGCAGGTTTGCAAATCATTTGATTCAGAACGAGACTTCGGTGCAGGTTTGCGAATCATTTGAGTCAGATCTGAACTTCAAGTGGGTTCACAAATCATTTGATTCAGAACGAGACTTTGGTGCAGGTTTGCGAATCATTTGATTCAGTTTGGGACTTCAACTGAAACGGAGTTTTTCAAATCAGTTAAATCATTGCATCGCAAATTGATTTACTGTTTGAAAGTGCTCCAATCGGTTTGCGTATTGTGAATCATTTGATTCAGATCAGAACTTCAGAGCGGGTTTGTGAATCATTTGATTCAGATCAGAGCTTGGAAGCGGGTTTACAATCATTTGATTCAGATCAAGACTTTGGTGCAGGTTCGCAAATAATTTGATTCAGTTCGGGACTTCAGAGCGTGGATCGCGAATCATTTGTTTCAGATCAGGATTTCGGAGTAGTTTCACAAATCTATTTTTCAGATTTTTTTTTTTATTAAACAGTATAAAAAGAAAAAAGAAAAAGAAAGTATATGCAAATACAAATCCCTTAAAATTAAAAAAAGAAAATTAATCGTGGTTTTAGTTTGAAAGAGCAAACTTTCTTGATAAGTGAGATAAAGGTTTTTTTTTTTTTCAGATTGAAGAATTTTTTCAGGTTTCTTTGGTGAATAGAACGCTCAGAAGAACAGCATTTATCTGAAATGGAAATCTTTTGTAACATTATAGCCAAGTTTCCATCCACTTTTTTGCTCTTTTTTTTGTTAGCTTTCTGATGAACTTTTATTAGATTGTAATGGAAATAGGAATGTTCATTTTGGTTATTTTATCTCTCCTAACAGACAGCTGACGGCCGTTAAAGGAGAAGTCCACTTCCAGAACAACAATTTACAGATAATGTACTCACACCTTGTCATCCAAGAGGTTCATGTCTTTCTTTCTTCAGCCGTAAAGAAATTATGTTTTTTGAGGAAAACATTTCAGGATTTTTCTCCATATAATGGACTGATATGGTGCCCTGAGTTTGAACTTCCAAAATGCAGCTTAAATGTGGCTTCAAACGATCCCAAATGCGGTTGTAAACGATCCCAGCCGAGGAAGAAGGGTCTTATCTAGCAAAACGATTCTTTATTTTCATTAAAAAATACTATTTAAATACTTTTTAATGTCAAACGCTTGTTTTCCTTTTTGGAAGTTTAAACTCGGGGCACCATATCAGTCCATTATATGGAGAAAAATCCTGAAATGTTTTCCTCAAAAAACATAATTTCTTTACGGCTGAAGAAAGAAAGACGTGAACCTCTTGATGACAAGGGGTGAGTACATTATCTGTAAATTGTTGTTCTGGAAGTGGACTTCTCCTTTAAACCATTATTACCCATTAATTAAATTATGTGGCTGTGACCCATTAAAAAATACTACATTCGTTTTCCAAGGATTAATTAACTGGCACGCAGTTAAGCATTATTACTAACTCGACAACGCAGCCCGTTCATTGTAATAATAAAATACAGTCAGCCAAACATATTGAAAAACCATGCTCTTTTACTTCCCTTCACTCCACAACAAATCCTTTAAATTTAACAATAGATCAGAACTGAGAACAAAAGAATGAAAATGTAAGCTAACAAGCAGAAACAAAAAATGAATTGGCTACATTTTAACTTACAATCTACTAAAGGAACAAAGTTAAGGTATGTATGTTTGAAAGGTAACTCGTCTTTTTCTTACCATATATAAAATAATTTTAGATACAATTTAATAAAATTAATCTGATTTATTGCGCTTTTGAACTACCGAGAAATGGTGCATGAACACGGACGCTGCCTATAGGCTAATCCTGTCATGTGACTTCATTTATTTGTGTTAAAGCCACTTTTCTCGACAAAAAGAGTTTCCAAACAAATCTTTTGCGACATTTGAACTATCGATATAGAACTTATGCGCTAAAGTTAAACGGAAAAAGATTGTGTCGACACATGAGAAATTTGAACAATAAATTGCATTTCCAGCAGCTATATCGGTAAACATTTTGAAGCGCTAAATATTTCTTCGCCCAAAAAAAAACAAACTGACTCCAAGCTTTTGAATGGTATAGTGTATAATGTTACAAAAGCTTTTTATTTCAGATAAATGCTGATCTTTGGATCTTTCTGTTTTTTTTAAAAACAGAAAGATCCAAAGAAATATTTAAATATCATTTAAATATTGATGATAATAATAATAATAATAATAATAATGAATGTTTCTTGAACAGAAAAGTGCCACAGCAGATAAAAATAATGAATGTGAACCTACAATGATGAAACCGTTTTCCTCAGGACTTTATGGACTTTATCATCATCATTTTTCTCAGAAATCTTTGTGGTATTACTCGGCATGACTGCGTGTGAGCAGTCTTCATATATCACACTAATTTGCTTAATTAGGTCAGTGTGTTAAGCATAATGAGTCTCACAGGCTTTCATGATGACAGCATGGGGTTTGTTTTGAGTGAAGCTGATGAAGCAGCTCATGTGTCCAGTAGATGGTGCTGCAGTATAGAACATATAAACGCTGCTGCCACAGTCAGTCAATGATGTATTTACTAGGGCTGGCAAACAATTAATCGCGATTAATCGCATAGAGTTTGAGTTTGCCTAATATATGTATGTGTACTGTGTGTAACTATTATGTATATATAAATACAAGCACATTCATGTGTATATATTTAAGAAATATTTACAAGTATATGTATTTATTGTAATTTTTATAGAATTTGTATTATGTGTAAATAAACATATTTTGTACATAAATAACATTTCTCTTAATTTGTGTGTTGTTATATATACATAATAATTACACACAGTACACACACATATATTAGGCAAATTCAGACTTTTATTTTTTATGTGATTAATCGCGATTAATCGTTTGCCAGCCCTAGTATTTACTGATTCTGTGCTGTTGTATATTCACTAGCTGTGATCAGTGCTAGATGACGGTTTTGTGTTTACAGCGTGTGGAAGATCGGTGGAGGTCTGCTCATAATGGTGGTGTGCGCCATCAACATGTACTTTGTGGTGGTGTATGTGACGGACCTCAACAACACCATCCTCTATGTCTTCTCTGCCTTACTCTCCATCGCCTATCTCAGCTTCGTCCTCTACCTGGTGAGCCATCTTTCCGTTTTACCCAAAGACGTCCATGTTCAAGTTACACAATGTGCTTGTGTTCATGTTGGCTGCAGAGTGGTATTGTCATGGGCGTGTTTATCAGGTGATTTCAGGGCTGATTTGTGTGTGTGTGTGTCCTCAGGTGTGGCGCTGTCTGATCGCTCTCGGCTTCTCTCGTCTGGATTTCAGAGGTTCGGTTCAGTTTCCACCTGCCGTTCTTGTGGATGAACAGCCAGAGTTTGATTCCTGAACCAAACATGTGAACACGTCCAAAGGACGAACGTTTGTTTGTTCTTCTAATGTGAGGAACGTCCTTACTGTAACAAACAGTACAATCCAAATATTTGTCTCTATTTTCTTTGTTTCCTCGCATCAGTTCCTGAGCCGTGGCTCCTTGCTTTGCCACAGTTTATAGATCTACTATTGTAGGTCTGTCAGAACTGATAGTTTAGTTGATGTAAGTGTAGGTCTACTGTATTCCTCAAATAACTTATTTACTACAACATCTGCGAAATATGCATTTAAAATGATTCCTTGCAGAATGTACACAGAACGGTCTGTGTACAATCAGTAAAGTCAACATAATTTAACAGTACAAATGAAACATAATTTATGATTCACTAACTTAGTAATGACTCATTTGCTGATGAATGGCAGACTAGATGATTTAAACAGTTATTTAAGGTTCTTAAAGATTCGTTTGAGTTGCTTTTGTTACCATGAATAAGCCGATGAAGTATTTTTATGAGCCGTAGTGATATTAACCTGCCTTTTTCACCCTAAAACATGTTTTAATACCTGAAGAAAAGAGAAATAAAATGAAGATTAAAATGTATTTTATTTAAGCAACAGTACAAACTGCTTTAAATGTAAGAACTACATTAAATGTGTGTCAACTTATGTATCTGAGTGGTCTGAAACCGCTGTTTGTCTGACATTTTTTTTTTTTTTGTTGTTGTTGTTGTTTTCCCTCTCATTTCAAAGATTCTGTTATTATTGGCTGCATCCTAAAATTGGTTAACAGATTTGCTGCCTTCTTTTGACAGTACTAACAACAGTTTGAGCAAGAAACAAGCAATACAGTCGATGAAACTTTTTTTAAAGCCCAGAAACAACAAAGTGCCTTGTTTTGTGTCATGTTCTTAATTCTGATGTGTCTTCATTAGGAGATGTGACAAGTCATTGATCGTTTCCCTCCAAATCTGAATATTTCATTCATATTTTGAAATGCCAATGAATTTATTTTGATTGACTGTTTGTGTTTGTATGGTAATAACATGATAGTTATTTTGGTGTATGAGGCAGATGTGATCTGTTCTGCTGCATGTTTTAAACACATTCCATGCTGTTAAACATGAAGAAACTGAGAATGAGATGTATTCATGTTTTAACACATGAACATGAACCATATGCATTTGTATGCTCCTGACAGGAGTTTGTACACACTGTACATGAGTTGCTGACAAATAATAAAATCCCCAAATGTCACCGGACTTAAATGAGATGTTAATACACTGATGTGTGCATGTGATGAAACTCTAGTCAGATACTGTTTTTAGTCATATGGAGACATGTTTGGGTTTGAGGTTTTTTTTTTTTTTTCAGGTTTTGTGCAGTTTTGAATTTTCCTTTCGGCTTTATAGGATTGTGGGTAAATTTGGACAGGCCCCATTCTAAACCACCCTGTTATAGCTTCCCAAAGGGTAAATTTCAACATTTGTTTGATAATTATTTGCCTAGAGAGTCCAGAGAATTGTACTGCCATATTGAGTAAAAAACCTAGGACTAATTCGCAAAAGTAGTTTTTTTTTTGAATACGATTTAATTGACAGTAGTGGTTCTAGAGGCTATTATTAAGTTGTCTGGAATGAGGAGTTCTATTGTATGATACGAATATTGGACCTCATTCATGAAACATGAGCAGAACGAATTTTTGTGTAAATCCTTCGTAAAAGCCATTTTGACGGAAACTTTCAAATTCATAAAAATGTTCGTATTTTCAAAATGTTAGTTGGTACAAAAGAAATGTCCGCCTGCTCCCTACCATATGTAAATGGTGCGTAAAACATTCTGTGTTCTTTCTGGCAAACTGATGACACAATTTTGATGCACTGGCATAATAATTACAAGTTGATTTGCCCTTACCCTCTTTTATAATTTAATTTATTTTCCATCTAAGTTGACGACTGTAAAACACGGTGCCCGTCACTGTTACTATTTAATGACCAGCTGGTGGCGCTGTGGTGGAACAGCGTTTTCAAGCGCTACCGGCTGGTAATTTTAAGAAGAGCGCCTGACACTTTTTCAGTTGGCTAAAAACTCTTTGGTGGACACATGTTATTGAATATTTATTGTTAGGCATATGGCCTATTAGTGTGTTTTGCATTTATGCAATATACTGGAGCCAAATCTGAGAAAGTAGACCAGAATATTCCATTGTGTTTTTGGACACGCAAATTGCGTAGCTGTAATTAAAAGGGGATTATGCTAATTGTGAATGAGCGTGCACGATCTCCCTATTTATGAATGATTGGAATTCAGTAACATACACGTTTACAAAGCATTTGTGAATCCGGAGGAGAATTTTCGGGAAGGTCTGTTTTACATGCAGATAACTCAGAATTTACTCATATATTTATGCAAGTTTCATGAATGAGGCCCATTGTGCGTACGTGCGAAAAACCGTGCAACGTACAATCGTTTACTTCATGCCCTTGAAAAATCTGATAAAATCTGCCCGTGAGTCGAACAGGCCCAGTAAGTTTAGTTTCGCTCCGCCAATGGTGGCCATGTTTTTTGAGATAAGCAAATGTCCTTGTAGACCAGGGGTGCCCAACCCTGTTCCTGGAGATCTACCTTCCTGCAGAGTTTAGTTCCAACCCTGACCAAACACACCTAAACCAACTAATTAGGACCTAAAGGAGCACTTGATAATTACATACAGGTGTGTTTGATCAGGGTTGGAGCTGAACTCTGCAGGAAGGTAGATCTCCAGGAACAGGGTTGAGCACCTCTGTTGTAGACACTTGTGGTACTTCAGACCAAGACCGTGCACAGCGATTTTCATGTTAATAGGACAAATGGTTGCAGTTAGCCATTCCCCATCCCCCATAGTGCCACCAAGTGGCCAAGCTCTGCGATTTTTCCTGTGATTCCTGTGACCTCAGATTCAGATATTTTTGATCGCTGTACACTGTAATAAAAAAACAATTTGTTGAATCATCTTAAAATAATTTGTTACCCTGCTGCCTTAAAATTTTAAGTTCAGTCAACTACAATAAGTTTAGTCAACTTGAAATGTTAAGTTGTACTAAGTAACAACTTAGATATTTGTGTTTGCTAAACTTAATAGATGGGTAAGTAACCCAGCTGCCTTAAAATTTTAAGTTGATTCAACTCAAATATCTAAGTTGTCACTTAGTATAATTTAACATTTCAAGTTGAATAAACTTTTTTTGAGTTGACTGAACTTCAAATTTTAAGGCAGCCAGGTTACAAATTATTTTAAGTTGACTCAACAAATTGTTTTTTACAGTGTAGTGCCCCCGTCAGGCCATCAACTTTTGTCATGTTGTAGGTGTAACCCCTCTCCCTGGGACCTACTTGTCCCTACTCTGAGCCCATGTCTCCAGCATGGGAGGCAGGGACACTAACTAATTGGAAGTTCAAAATTGGGGCACCAATGAAGTCCATTATATGGAGAAAAATCCCAAAATGCTTTCCTCAAAAACCATAATTTCTTCACGACTGAAGACAGAAGGACATGAACATCTTGGATGACAAGGGGGTGAGTAAATTATTTGTGAATTGTTGTTCTGGAAGTGGAGTTCTCCTTTAAGGAGCAGAAAAGCACATTTATTGTTTATATTTCATAATAAAATTGACAGAAATTAAAGGCTACGATTTGTGTTATATTAAAAGTAACAAAACACTTATTGCGATTATTGATTTATTTTCAAAAGGGCACATAAGTGATCTGACAACATGTGGCCTCCTTTATGTCTTTTTGAGATCAGCTTGAGAGATTTCTGATTTGTTGAAAGTTCAGTAGCTAAGTGTAAAGCATCATCCAGGGCTAAATCTGTTCTAAAACACAATTGCTTTCCTCGAGAGACGCTGCTTTAGCGTGATGACGTGTGCAGTGGCTTCTGGGACTTACACAATGTTCCATCTCATGTTTGTTTATTTATATACATCTGGATAATGCTTTTATCTAAATAGTCTCTCACTTACAGTACAGTACATTTGACCTGCACTAAAATACATCTCAAATCTTAGAAAATATGAAATAGCATTTTCTGGTAACACTTTATTTTAAAGGTGTGAGATTGTAAGAATCCTGACCTCCTGTGCCCCTCTCATACTAACCTGAAAAGCAGACATTGACATAAGTCTAGTCTAAAGAATCATAGGACATGTTGTACTTCCTTATAAGGATGTGATGTTTGATCTTTCCGTATTTCTGCTGACAACTAATATTTTCACTTCTCTATATCTACTATATATATATTGGAAGCTTCTCTTAATAAAGTACCTTTGAGTGAATTGCACTTCTGAGGTGTGGTCATTTCATTCACTGGTCCAGGATCCTGACTCTGTGCTCCATCGCTCAACAAAAATGAATCTCGGCAGTTGATTAGATATTAAATTCTAACAAAAGGCAATTCTCACTATTTATTATTAGCATGCATATTACTACCATATTGAGTATTTATTGCTCGTGAATGACATATTAATGCCTTATTCTGAATGACCATATTCTAGATCCCTTATATCTAAACTTAACGACTACCTTAATTATTAATATGAAGCAAATTAGAAGTTTACTGAGGCAGAAGTCATAATTATGGAGAGAATTGGTCCCCAAACTGTGTTACCCTGTTTATTTATTTATTGTGAAACACTCCAAGAATCTTCGTTTTATTTACAACTTCAAAAAAAAAATTCTGCAGTGTGTATATGGTCACGTTCACACAGCAGCAGAATACGGTTGTCAGTCCTGTATTTGAGTCCTTAATACGGTTACATTCACACACAGTACAGTTATTTACAGGTGTGACAACCGTATTCTATCACCAAACTCACACCCGTAAATTTTCAGGACTCACAGTAAAGCCGGAACACACGCGGTGTGTGAACGGAACAGGTCTGGACAACTAGTTGTCTGTCACATCATACAGTGTGTAAGAGAGCCGCTCTGCCGCACAAACGCACGTCGCGTCTACCATGTGTTTCGTGTTTGCATATGTGTGTCCTCTGAAAGTTTTATATCCAGTCTGGACCGGAGCCACTCCCGTCAGTTTTGCGTTCTGCACGGCTCAAATGCTCCCCTGACAGCACACATTTACATCTGCAAGATGTTTTTTTTACGTAGTTTGCTCATCTGCAATACGTCTGTTGGACGTTTCCTATCAGATGTCAAATAGACATCTATTAGATGTCTTTAAGTTGTTTATGATTTGGAATGTATGTAAAACTGACATCTTACAGACGTCTACCAGACATTTGTACACAGCAGATGCTTTCCAGATTAAGAGATCTTTAACAGACATCTTGCAGATGTACGTGTGCTATCTGGGTCCCCTCTCCACCCAAATTTAAAAGCTGCTGTCGGTTAATGAAGGTTTGATGGATGAACTCACAGCTCGACTGGACTCTTGTCATGTCAGAAAGTGAAAAGACTCTCAGTTTTATGGACGTCGCCATGTCTGATATTACTTTGGTCACTGTTGCTATGGTTACTGGCAAGGAAAACATGCAGGTTTGACACCCGTTGCACATTCATACAGACAGTATTCAAGACACAGCTGTAAGTGTGAACGGGACATTTTGAGACTCACACTTGTAAAGTAAATGAGGTTGTCAATCCCAAAAACTGACAGTGTGAACGTAGCTATGTGTTCTCTAAAAATCAAACCCATGACCTTATGTTGCTAGAAGTGGCACCACAAGTTGAGCTTCAGTAAATAGCATCAGTGTCATTCATAATGACTAAAAAATCTCTAGATGAATGCTAGTACATTTTAGACCTCCTGTGTAATTAACACTTGATTTTTTCTGTTTTCTGTATGTAGTTTTAGCAATTCTGGTGTGATGAACCAATTCATCATGTAAATGAGGCCTTATTAGGACAAAAACATGTCCTGATACACCTCAAACACACATCCGCTCTTCAGTCCGTAATCCGATTAGTAGTCAAGGTGGTTAATGGATGTGTTGCGTTGGTTCATCCCTGATGATAAGTGCAGCACTTTAATGGCAGATCTCAATGTGTGTGTGTGAGAGAGAGAGCATCAGGGTTCAGCTGGTTAGGAAACTCTGTAACTACCTAATTATGAGTTTTTATTGATGTCCATTTAAAAGTTGCTGCACATCTACCATAGTATCATCGCTGTAAGCATGTAAAACATTATATTATAGTCACATACGTCTTGGGGTTGAGCATCAGTCACTGAGATATTTGGGAATATTAACAGATTAAGACTCCATGATTTCAGTCACATTAGGTATCTTCAGATTCATGAAGTGTTTTTGACCATGTCATCAGAGCCTCACTTTTCCTGATTGATATGAGGAAAGTAGGAGCTGGCCAGTGTATTGGGAGTGTATTTGCTGATCTGTTAATGAGATTTAATAACCATGTTGACCTCCTGTGGGATCCATCATACAGACGGTCACCAATCCCGGCATCACAGATGGACTCTCATCAGTCTCTGTGGACAAACGTTCTCTGTATATAAGAGTCTCCACACCTGCTCCACATACACCATAAAACCAGTACTGGTACGTATGAACAGATACTGAACTAGTCCAACGGCTGTGTAATGATGGAAGCCGGCGTGTGGTGCATGCTGCTGGGTGTGCTGCTGGTCATGACTGATATGGGCCAGTCCATTCCGAAAAATGACATGCTGGAGCAGAGCAAACTCCTGCTGGAATCACGTGAGGATGCAGACAGCGACAACATGCTGGAGAGTCGAGGGGTAAGACACACATTTCTCTGTTTGATGGTGTAAGTCAAGGTTCCTCAAATCTTGCCCCGGAGAGCCAATGCGCTGCGGATTTTAGCTGCAACCCTGATCAAACTCACCTGTCTGTGATTTTCTAATGATCCTGAAGACACAAGTGCACTCTTAAAAATAAAGGTGTTTCACGATGCCATAGAAGAACCCTTTTGGTCTAAATGGTTCCATAAAGAACCTTTAACATCTGAAGAACCTTTCTGTTTCACTAACGGTCCTTTGTGGCGAAAGAAGGTTCTTCAGATTATAAAAAGGTAAGAAAAGGATGGTTCTTTAAAGAACCTTTGACTGAATGGTTCTTTGTGGAACCAAAAATGGTTCTTCTATGGCATCGCTGTGAAGAACCTTTTAAAGCACCTTTATTTTTAAGAGTGTGGATCTTGTGAGCCAGATTTGAGGATACCTGGTATAAATTCAGAAGTGCATGGCAGCAGGTAGATGCTTGTGGCTATAAAATGAGGCTTGGAAATTTCTCATAATGTTCACCACATCTTCCGTACCCATATCTGACTGGAGAGATTCAAGTAAAAGGGCAGCTTGAAATACTGTATAACATGAAAGTTTGTGAAGGAAGGAGATGATGACTGTTACTGATGTGTAACAGGCCACTGAGGAGCAGATGGATCATCTGCTGGAGGATCGTCTTCTGGTGGAAATGTTGCGCTCTTTACTTCACGGCTCTCAGAGATACGAACGCAACCCTTCGATCTTGCACCAGCCGCAGCGGTGCGTATAGTTCAACTATTCATTCCATCAGTCTTGTGAAAAAGAAGCACACTGTACTGATTAAAAATGTACTTACTACTGTAAAAATATGCTTTAAAATAATATACTTAAGTGGTAAGTAAATACTTAAGATCCATGTTACAGGTAGCGCAGTGCATCATTGATGTCACAGTAGTGGAAAACACGCAGGATAGGTCTTAGTAATGTTAGAAGAAGAAGGGGCCCAACACCGAACCCTGAGGTACCCCAGTGATTAGCTGATGTGTGTAGACACTGCTCACTGCTCGGTGAGCACTTTGATTTACTGTGTCAAAGACTGTGTAAGCGAATCACTTATTCAGCTGTACTCTATTATTTACACCAGTTTTACCATTTTAATTAGTATGAAAGACTGTGGGTGGCCCATAAGATATTCTCTAACAAAAAATATCCACAGGATTCACTTTGGTGTTATTCTGCTCTCCAGGTTTGGTCGGGGGGCTCGGAGCGGCTTGTCCACAGAGGAAAGGATACAGTCTCGGGACTGGGAGACGGTTCCCGGACAGATATGGAGCATGGCGGTGCCACAGAGATTCGGCAAAAAATAACACCAACCCATCGTAAAAAACTGAATGCGGTGTTTAGAGTCTTGTAATTATTAGATCTAATTTGTATGTAAGCATCTCATTCAAGTTTTCCCATTTTAGTATCCCCTACTAAGCTCCAACAGAATCGGCCGGTCTTCTGTGCAATTGCATCAAGGATGGTAATTGTAACACACTAAAACAATAATGTTTAAATGTAGTAATCATATTTCATACGTTTTGTATGAGTGGGAAGAAACAGTCATGTGAGGGCATGTTATTGTTGTTCAACCATTGTAAATCATATGTGTTCTGTAATGTATTTGTGTATAAATAAATGATCAGAGAGTAGTTACAGAGAGATTTCTGCTCTTGCTCATGTTATCAGCAGTATTGACTGAGCTTTTCTTTTTCAATTAATTCCTCTTATACTTCTCTTTTACCAAATATGTTTTGATTTTTTTATAGTTCAAAATGTGATAGAATGATAAGTCACTTCAAAGTTATAATAATAAGATGCTCTTTGATTGTTTTTGAATGAACATAAAATATCCAAATTCAAAATTTGATTATTTAATCCTTCAAGAACTATACATGTGAATGAGGTTTTATCTTAAATGTACTTTTGAAATCAGTGTAAAAACTACAAATTACAAGCTACAAACTACAAGCTCTCTTTTACAGGCTCTCTAGTTACACTTGTGCATCCAAAGACTAACATTATTAATCTACCTGATCTCATGATGAAAACGTACCTGTGGGATCTTTTTGGCAAGATACAAAATGCAGTTTCCAACATAAATGAACACTAGAGGTGGTAAAACACTTGTAATTGTTTTCATACACAGTTAAGATTATAGCTGCATATGTTTTGCTTTCCGGACATAACAAGCTTGCTCGGTAGCTCAGCCGGCACGGAACTGAACTTAGGAAGCAAAATCCTTGGGTACAAATCCTGTGGAAAACATGACTCGTGATAAAAGTGCTGAAAGAGACATTATAAGGTACATGATCTGGTGGTTAGTAAAACATATAGCAGCCAAAAGCCTGTGAAGCTCCATCGGAAGAAGCATTCACCACAATTTCAATAGATCGACTCTGATAAATTAATTTACCCATTAAACAGTGCCATTAAATGCCAGTACAAATACCAATATGATGTAATAGAAGAATAGTGTACACATATAATTGCGTATGGCAAATATTTGATTTTTCGGAAATAATTTGTATTCCTCATATTACTTGTATGACTGGGTATTTAAAAATGTAATTATCAAGTCCCAAGGCAAATGTACTCACAAAGTAAGAACTGGGGGTCGAACATTACGACAAGCAAAGTGAATCACACACATGACTGGACAGAAAGTGAGGCTTCTACGAAAGTGATTTCTACGTTAACAAGCCTCGAATCAAGGCTTCATCTGGCATGCCCTTTAACACAAGCTCTGATGTCCCGGT
This sequence comes from Labeo catla, assembly GCA_012976165.1. Classification (NCBI taxonomy): domain Eukaryota; kingdom Metazoa; phylum Chordata; class Actinopteri; order Cypriniformes; family Cyprinidae; genus Labeo; species Labeo catla. The sequence continues at coordinate 59,875 of VONZ01001968.1, read as the reverse complement.
TCAAATGTCATTTCAGTAGTTGACAGTTATTCAAGATTTAGCGATGCAAACTTGCTAACGATGTGGGAACACGAATTCGAACAGCATATGTTGTACATAAGAACCATAATTACATCTCTCGTAAAGGTGTGCAACTTTACAAAGTAAACAATGGTCCACTTAGCCTCTTCGCTAATTAGCACACAAAATACCATTGGTATACTACATCTGCCGCCTCACCGGAAGTTGTACCCACGTTCTTTTTTACAGTAGCACCCCCCAGAAACTTGTGGATAAGCTGCTGCTTCTTCTTCTGAGCCAAAACTTAGTATCTCCTCCTAGAGCTTTAAAGCTACAACCACCAAACTTGGATCAGACTTCAGACTGGTCTGAAGTTAGTTGCTATATCTTTTCTTACTGATCCAGCTTACGGTTTTCGAAAACCAGACTATCAAAACCACCTAAAATTCTGTAGACTTCATGGAGGGGGTGAAAACTTTTCACAACTAAACCTATGGTTCATCTAAGATGTTTATTGCTATAGCAGAGCTTAACAACTCCCTACTTAAAAAACAGCTAAAACCAGCCTATGGCTGCTTTGGCTGGTCTCCCAGGCTGGATTTAAAGTGTTTTAAAGTGGACACTTTTTCAGCTGGTCAGGCTGGTCTTAGCTGGCCAAGCTGGGAGAACTGCTAAAAGACCAGCCATGGTTAAACCAGCTATTTTCAGCTTAAACTAACTAAAACTAGACAACCAGCCTAGACTGGTTTTAGCTGGGCTTTAGCTGGTTTTCACTGAATCAACTGGTTTTATCTGGTTTAAACATGTTAATCTTGCTAGCAACATGCTAGCAACAGTTTAGTCACTTGTTAATCATGTTAGCAACTTGCTAATCATGCTAACAACTGCTAGTAACTTGCTAACCATGTTAAAAACATGCTAGCTGGCTAACAACATGCTAGTAACATGGTAACCATGTTAGAAACATGATAGCAACAACATGGTAACCATGTTAGAAACATGATAGCAACATGCTAATCATGGTAACAACATGCTAGTAATATGCTAATCATGCTAGAAACATGGTAATTACTTGATAATCATGCTAGCAACATGCTAGTAACTTGTTAATCATGATAGCAACATGTTAGTAATTTGATAATCATGCTAAAAACATGCTATTAACATGCTAATCATGGTAGCAACATGCTAGTAACATGCTAATCATGAACATGCTAGCAACATGCTAATAACATGATAATCATGCTAGCAACATGCTAATCAGGTTATAACCATGCTAGTAACCTGCTAATTATGTTAACAACATGCTAGTAACTTGCTAATCATGCTATAATCATGCTATAAAATTGCTAATCATTCTAACAGCATGCTAGCAACATGCTAACAACATGCTAATCATGCTAACAACATTGTAATCAGCCTATAAAAAATGCAAACAACAGGCTAATCATGCTAAAACATGCTAACAACATGTTTAATCATGTAAGCAATGTGCTTTCATACTTTTACAAACACTTCAAACTTTCAGGCTAGGCTTTCTCAAGCCAACTCAAAGTTTGTTCTCAACTCATCTACTTTTAAAGCTAAAAGCTTTCCTATGAATCTCTGTATTGTTTATATTGTTAGATCACAGAGTTTCAATGTCAACCTGGACCCGACTAAAAACCCCGGATAGAGTGGCTGAGTGAATGTGGCCTGTTCTTTGTGAATGAGGTTCATTGTGTCAGAGACGCTGTAAAAGGACAGAGTTCCTTACACTCCTATTCTAGAGCATCAGGCATCAGGAAACAGGCATCGCAACATCTATATTATAGTGCCAGCATAAGTATCCGGAAGGAGAGCAGCACAAACACCAGGACTGATCACTGCGTCCAAACACACATTCAGAACCGGTTCCTTTCCTGCCAATGTTCTTATATGACACTGCTATACAGACGCATGTCCCGCTCCACTCCAGCTCCCAGTAGCAGCGTCTGTACACACACTCTTTACACATTACCTGCAGCTCACAATCAAATCTGTCTGGATGAGCAGGATACGGCTGGACTGTCTCACCGGATGTGATGACTGTATTCCCCTCAGACAGACAGAGATGTTTATTCACTGTGTTCAGATCCAGAGTTAACCAACAGAAATCTAATCTAATGGAGACACATTTGAAACACACTTTCAATTAAAACATTACAACAACCAATGTTGTTGTTCTGGAATCACACAGACTTATAGTACTAAAATTGGGCTGGGAGCCATGACAACAGAACCAGTAATCACCACAACGATTCAGCATGGAAACAGGGGACAGGGCATCATCAAACTCCAACCCTAATCAAACACACCTCTCTGTTGCTTTCTAATGATCTTGAAGACATTGATTAGTTTGTTCAGGTGTGTTTGATTAAGGTTGGAGTTAATCTATGCAGGACAGTGGCCCTCTAAGACTGAAGTTGTCCAGTCTTGGCATGGGTGCATGGTAAAGATCAGCGGTTCTCAACTCCAGTCCTCAGGGCCCACAGCTCTGCACATTTTATGTGTCTCCCTCATTTAACACACCCGATTCAGATCATCAGCTTGTTAGGAGAAATATCCACAAACTGAACTGAGTGTGTCAGACTCAGAAACATACAAAGGACTGGAGTTGAGACCCACTGGCAAAGATGACAAGATTTTTCTCATATTTTCATAATTGGTTCTTCTTTTGTGCAATTCAACGAGCCTTCTCTCTGTTTCTGGCAAAAAATTTTTTTGATTACTTCAGCTTGTTACTGAAGTCATGGGTTGTTATGGTTATTTTTATATTCAGACAGACGTCTAGCCATCTTGTCCATATGCATCCGTTATTGCAACACACTACCTAAAAATTTCTTAAAAGAACACAAATGGTAGGCCTGCAATGGAAAGACAAATGTTAATAAAAGGAGTGTTAGTTATAATTAATATAAAATGATTCATTAAACAAAATCTTTTACAATCAGTAAGCAGGTGTTAAATCACTGGGTATAGAACAAAATGCGTAATGTAAAAATAAATCTTGTATGTATGGGGTTTATTCAGCACAGTTCAGACTGATTGTTCAGATGTGTGTCTATATTTAGGCGATGACTTACACTGGAGGAAATCTGCTCTGGTCTTGGGTTCTGCAGTGGAAATGATCTCAGTGAATGTGAATAGAAATGGACAGAATTTAAGCCTGTCTATACTGCACAGTTCTTAGTGCTTTAAAATGCATTCATATTAAAGGATTAGTTCACTTCCAGAATAAAAATTACCTGATAATTTACTCACCCTCATGTCATCCAAGATGTTCATTTCTTTCTTACTTCAATTGCAAAGAAATTAAGCTTTTTGAGGAAAACTTTCCAGGATTTTTCTCCATATAGTGGACTTTAACTGGAGCCAACAAGTTAAAGGTCCAAACTGCAGAGTTAATGCAGCTTCAAACTTTAGCTATATACTTTTTATCCACAAATACTCATCTTGCACTAGCTCTGCAATGCGCATGCGTGACTTCACGCATTATGTAATAACGTTGGAAAGGTCATGCATGGTTAGTTCTTCATCTCTGTTCAAAAAAGCAATGTAGGGCGAAAAAATCTCATTTGTTTTCCAAATTCAAAATTGTCCAAAGTCATTGTTTTACCTTTTTTTGTAAATGGAGTTTAACATCCTTTGCCTGTTTGCTTTGGGTCGGTAATGCATGAGGTCAAACTAGTGCAAGATGAGCATTTGTGGTTAAGAAGTATACAATTTTACATTTTTTTAGAAAATGACCAATCGTTACGCTAGATAAGACTTCCTCGGAAGAAAGAAAGACATGAACATCTCTGAAAGACATGGGGGTGAATAAATTACTAGGAATTTTTTAGTGAACTAATCCTTTAATGGGTCACATACAGACTTCAGCAAAAGTGATCTCTACCAAAATGATCTCTAAATCAATTCAAGTGCTTTACCTCGAACCGTTATCTTCTTCATTTCCTCTCTGTAAAAATTCTCCAGTTTCTCTCTCAGCTGATGAACAGATTTTACTAAATCAGCAAACGAGCAGAGAGAACCGACAGCATTGCTGGATACGTCTATAGATCCAAGAGCTCCAGACAGGGACGGGAAACTCTAAACAGACACAAACACAACAAAAGTTCATAAAACATACAGTTTGAATTTGACCTCCTTCACTAGGAAGATCTACTAGATCTCAGGAACTGAATGTGATCCTGTCTGTGAAAGCTGCTCCAGCTCAGCTTATCTTCTTCTCAGATCATTGATCTCCTGCTCCAGTTGCACCAGTCGTCCTTCAGCTCGACTGACTGCAGCCTTTTTCTGATCTCTGAACAGCTGTATCAGCTCAGATCCGCGTCTCTTAATGGAGCAGATGAGTTCAGTAAAGATCCTCTCACTGTCCCCAACTGCTGTCTGTCCAGACCGCTGTTAGGACACACAGTGGGACTGTATAATCTCCTGCAGTGAAGGCATCTCAATCTTACACTCCTTCTCTTTCTCCTGAATGCTCTGCTGGAAGCTTCGTCTTGTCTCGTCCAAGTGTCTCTGTAGAAAAAAACTAATAACGATGAATCTGATAAACATGACAGAAGAGTCAATGCTGAACAGCTGAAGGCAAATACAAAGTGAAAGATAAATGTGAGATAAGGGTGCTTTACTACTGTTTAGGGTAGGGTTCTTCAAATCTGGTCCTGGAGGGCCACTGTCTTACAGTGTCAAACACACGTGAACCAGTTAATCAAGGTCTTTAGGATGACTAGAAGTGTTCAGACAGGTGTGTTGTAGCTGATAAAATCTGCTGGAAATTTGCCCTCTAGGAGCAGGACTGGACACCCCTGGGCCTTGAGTGTATCAGTTGCGTTGCTGTCTATGCAAGGTCAGAAAGCTCTCGGATTTTATCAGAATGGATTCATTTGTGTTCTGAAGATGAATGAAGGTTGTGGGTTTGGAACAACATGAGGGTGAGTAATTAATGACAGAATTTTCATTTTTGGGTGAACTATTTCTTTAAGAATGTGTTTCTCAATACTGGACTGCATGTTTTGCATGCCTCTTTGTCTGTTACACCCATTTCAGCTCTTTTCAGTCTCTACTAATGAACTGATGAGACCCACGACGTGCAGTGTTTGTTGAGGGAGCTCCTCCAGGATCAGTTGAGAACCTCTAATCTAGGGTGTCAAAATGGGGTTTGACAATCAGTGTAAATGACACGATCACTACTTATAACCATGTAATAGTTATAAGCTATGTCTTTGTACCTGTTGGTCAGTCCTTTCTTCTGCTGCTGACACAATGTTGTGATGTTTGTGCTCCTCCATCATACAAACATAAGACACACACTGCTGGTCAGTATGGCAGTAAATCTCCAGCATCTTATCGTGCTGAGGGCAGATGATCTCCTGCAGTTGTCCGGTGGCCTCCATCAGCCTGTGTCTCTTTCTTTTGAAGAGGCTCTCGTGTTGCTGCAGGTGGTTTGGGTAGTAGGAGTTCAGACACACCAGACAGGACTTGACGGCTTTGTCGATGCAGATGTCACACTGCACATCCTAAGCTCCAACAGCAGCAGTTTGCACTTTATTCTTCTTTAGTTTCTCCACCATCGCAGCCAGAATGGTGTTTTTATTGAGTGTAGGTCTAGGACTGAAGGTCTGTCTGCACTGCACCCTCATCTGATCCTCCTGATCTCAGCAGGCTGTGATGCAGCTCTTACACTAACTGTGTCCACAGGGAATGGTCACTGGATCCTTCAGGACATCCAGACACAATGGACACATGAGCTCATCTTGAGAAATGCTGGCTTCTGCCATTGTACTGCCTTAAAAAAGACTGACAGCATCTTAAATTCTGGTTTCCAGTCCAGACCCACTGTATCTGTACCTTCTGCATCAGTAGAGAGTGTTCTCACACATGCTGAACCGGATTGGGTGGATATCTGGAAAAATGCGACTGGGTCAGTGGACAGAAAGAGCTGTTGTGTAATAATTTGTGTGGACTTTATAACTTTAAGAAATCACATGTCTCATTCCTATGACAAAACACAACACACAATTATTCCAGCAAATCAGTGAAGTATCATTAATAACATTTTATTCACTCCTGGTCAGGTCTATACTTCATTACATATTGACATATTGACATGCTTTTAATGCTTTGCATTAAAGGTATGTGTTTTATTAGTTTATGCATTTCTTGGGATTTGAACCCTCAACCCAGGACCTTTGTGTTTGGCGAGCATCATGATCTTTTGTTTGACCACACTTACTTGTCAAGGCATATATGTTCAAATCAATAACCTGGTGTAGTGTTACATTTGATATTGACTTTTCTTTCTTTGTTCTGATGTACAATTATTAGGCTATTTCATTTATTCATTTATTTATTCTTTTTTCTTTTCTTTTCTTTTTTTTTTTTGTTCTTTTTAAGTTGTCCTCTTCAGTATCTTGTAATTCCTTGGTATGTATTAACAATAATAATAAGGATGTTTTTAGGAATATATAATAGTAATCCAAGGCACTTAAAGTATAGTTTCACTTTAACAACAGTAGAAATTTACCCCACAGCTATTATTAATTATTATTTAATATTAAATAGAATGTCCCAAAAAGGACCACTAGGTATCACCTTTTTCAGAGTTTGTTTATATGGGGTGATTTTAAGATGTCACATTAAAAAGCATCAAATCTATCTGGTTTTCCCTAAACGTCTAGATGTCTACACCTTTTTTATATTTTGAATTAACTGTTACACTATTTACAGCGACCTCCTCCTTCATCACCAGGTGGCGCGATCAAACAACTTTTATAATGATTAAGTGACCGCTGGGTGTCGCACTTTTCGGCACATTTCTATTTTAAATTCAATTAGGATACAAATAGATTTTTTTTATTTTATTTTCAAGAATGAAAATCATTCTTTACTCACTTTTATGTCATTCCAAACCCGAGTGACTTTTTTTCTACCGTGTGTAACCAAAAGCAGATTTTAGGCATAAATTGAAAGACTTACTGTCTTTTATAGCTTCTTTTTAGCTTCTTATATTTACTTCTTGATATATAGCCTACCATACAGCAAATCTCGGATGCTTAATTGTTTATGTCGTCACTGTATGTAAACTGTTTTATCCAAATAGGGTGATATAAACATTATAATGCATGTAAATACTGCTTAATCACGATGTGCATTGTGAAACGCCGTATACAAATACAGCTTGATATAATAAAGTTGTGTTGTCATTCTAAGTTAATATCTAAACTTCTGGAACACGTTATACAAGTTTTGTAAACAATGAATTTCAATTTAGATGAAACTGTTCCTGTAAGAGGGCGTAAGTGACCGTCAAACTTCCTTAAGTCTCTTATATCGTTTGATTACCATCTACCATCATTAATAACATAAACAAACCACTGAGATAAAGAAATTATAATCAAGTAGTGATTTTACTACTAACACAAACAAAGTGTTTTTAAGCTATAAAGCGTTTACGAGCTGAATATTTCGAGGAAGGAAATGGGCGAGCGTACAATGACGTAAATCTCGCGATATTTGGTCGCGCTGGGCTTCGATATAATCCCGGTGCGTCCGTTCGCCCTCTCGTTCGTCCTCAGTGCAGGATAACGAAACACGCGCTCACCGCATAAACCAAAACAGGCCACAGACTACAAAATACTATTTACCGACAGTGTGACAGTCTAAGTGCGAGAAAAGCAGTGATCCCGGACAAAAGTGAGGTGAGTAGTTTGTTTATTAAAGAGTCGCAACGCGTTCACACGCAGTCCTTACCGGTGGTTCGGCGGCTTCAATGAGAGACGCGTCTCAGCGTTCGCGTCGCGTTTCTACATCATCTTCATGCGCTTTTGTAATCTGTCAGAGTCTTCACTTTAGTGGTAGATTATTTTTAGATATAAATTATATGTTTAATCTACAGTAATCTTTAAATCTCTCTATAAATGGTGTATCTGACAACTGTGTGAAGTGAGAGCTCAGCATCAGACAAGAAAATGTAACGTTATACTGAATAAACATAAAGTTATTTCACAGTTTAACTCAGAATTCGTCAGTTTTAGTTCGTAACACGAAAATCGTGTGTTTTACTGTTTGCCTGTAGTGTAGTAGTCACAAATATTTATATGAGAGTTTGATTTTTGATGCGGGCAGGAGAGATAATGATCATGAGTCATGGTTGGGCGCTTTCCTAGGAATCATACTGATCTGAATGAGGAAATCATTGTTTGTAGTGATACAGTTTGTGGTTGTTGATGGTTCAGCTGTGTGCAACAATCACTTCTAATGTAAAATTGTCTGAAATAGGCTTAACATGGTGTTTGGAAGCTCAAATTCCTGTAAGGACTTCAGCATTACTCTCACCCATACTGTACTCTGTAAGACTGAACCATGTGTCCAGGTTTGTCCCTCAGCAATTGTCCCTGTAATACGCTCACGGCTCTTTGCCAATCATGTGAAAGTTACAGAAGCATATCACACCAGCTGGTCAGTTATGGCTGTGACCTTTAGAGTTGTTCCTGTATGATAAATGATTTTAATGCTGTTTCTCTTTTCAGAATTTCTGGACAATCAGCCATGGACGCCATCATTCGCTGCCCGTTCCTGTCTCGTGTCCCCCAAACCTTTCTGCAGCAGGCTAGAAAGTCCTTGGTGGCATACGCAGTGAAGTGTCCCGTCATGATGGACCTTGCATCAAGGCCACTGGTGCGCTCGCTCTGCTCCACGTCCTCCAGCTTCCAGAAGGTTGAGAACACTACTCCACCCGGCGAGGGTCAGTCTCTTCAGCCGCTGTCGTTCATGCTTGAGTTCAGTTTGTTTGCATGCCTTACTGAAGTTTGTCCCCCCTGCTCTGATTTAGAAGCGAAAGAGATGCCCAAACTGCCTGTGGGTCACCCCGTGCCACCCGCGGGTCAAGCTGCCGCCTCCAAATGCCCGTTCCTGGCAGCTGAGATGGGGCAGAAGAACAGCAGTGTGGTGCGGCAGGCCAGCATGGCTCTTCAGGAGGACGTTTCTGAAGTTCGCACCGTGCGCAAAGGTTTGTGAGGAAGTGTTTTAATGCGTTGGGCTCTGCTGTGGTTTACTGTACGTTAGGGATGTGTGAAGTAATGTGTTTACAAAACTTTTTGGTCAGTGGTCTTTCTGAACTACTAGTGTAGTATGTGTGTGTATATATATATATATATATATATATATATATATATATATATATATATATATATATATATATATATATATATATATATATATATGTATATATATAACTATATTACTTTTTGAAATAATTTTTTTTAATGTAATAAATTCAACTGTTAGAAATTGAGTATTAGTAAAAATAAACAAAAATACTAATTAGAAACAAAATAAAATAATGATTAAAAAAAATATTAATAATTACTACTATTATTATTATTATTATTATTATTATTATTATTAAAATTACTGAAAATATTCAAATTACTACAAAAGAATAAAAAATTCATAATAATTTGCAACTTTTCAGTCAACTTTGTTAGTTGATCTTACTAATTCATCTAGTGGACTGTCTATTCATGCTGTACATGCAACTTTTTCACTGAAGCGCTCACTGCTTTGAACGTGGCCTGTTTTTCAGACGTCGCTCAATCTGAGCTGAATCCTTTGGTGAAAGACACCAAGATTGGTGGAAACCTGATGAAGAGGCTGATGAAACAGCGTCCCACTAGGGTCTCTCATCTGCTGCAGGAGAACATGCCCAAAAGTATGTGCATTTGGTTACAGTGAAGAAACTCCTACAGTAAACCACTTCCTTTTTTGAAATGCAGTTTCACATTTGCTTTTTCTCCTTTCAGCTGTGTCCAACTTTCGTTATGATGAGTTTTTTGAGAAGAAGATCGAGGAGAAGAAGGACGATCACACGTACCGTGTGTTTAAAACGGTGAACCGTAGAGCTACGGAGTTCCCGATGGCGGACGATTACACCGCGTCCCTGGCCTTCAAAAGAAACGTTTCTGTGTGGTGCAGCAATGATTATCTCGGCATGAGCCGCCACCCACGGGTGGTGCAGACCATAATGTGAGTGCGGATCATCTCATCCTTTGCATATAATGACCATTTTCAGGTCTATATGTAATTTTTGCATTTGTGTTTTTAGCAAATAAGTCATTAAAATGCTAAAGGGCTGTTAAAATAGACTTTCAAATGCAAAATATAATGACTTTGAGCTGAAATTCAGACTTTGCATTCTCTTTTAACAGGGACACTTTAGGGAAACATGGTTCAGGAGCAGGTGGGACTCGAAATATATCGGGGACGAGTAAGTTTCACGTGGATTTGGAGCACGAGCTGGCTGATCTTCACGGGAAGGACGCTGCCTTGCTCTTCACCTCGTGTTTCGTGGCCAATGACTCCACGCTCTTCACGCTGGCTAAGATGCTGCCTGGTGATTATTTCCATTTCATGTTTTGAAAAAATGTTCTCTCAAAATCTCATTGATCAATGATCATTTAAACCCTGAAGTACTTTTATACACCCACATCATTTACTTTAAACACAATGAGATTTTATGTGATTCTCATGAAAATAACGTGATTTAAATCTAAAAAGAGGCTTTATTCCTTTTCTGTTCCTTTTGTGTTTGTATTCCTTTGTAAGATTCACCCATTTGGACGGTCAGGTTTCTGATAGCAGCTCTTCTGTTGTTTCTCTTCAGGTTGTGAGATCTATTCAGATGCGGGCAATCATGCCTCAATGATTCAGGGCATCAGGAACAGCGGCGCCAAGAAGTTTATCTTCCGTCACAATGACGCTAAGCATTTGCGTGAATTGCTGGAGAAATCTGATCCCTCCACTCCCAAGATCGTGGCCTTTGAGACGGTGCACTCAATGGACGGTCAGTCACAGGCTCTTTGTTGTACGCTTGGGTGAGGAGAGTTTGCACTTTGGTGCTCACAGAGTCTCGTTTGTGGTGTCAGGTGCTGTGTGTCCGCTGGAGGAGATGTGCGATGTGGCCCATGAGTTTGGTGCCATCACGTTTGTGGACGAGGTGCATGCAGTGGGGCTGTATGGACCCCGAGGAGGCGGCATTGGAGATCGCGATGGAGTCATGCACAAGATGGACATAATTTCTGGCACTCTGGGTGAGTTGGGTCTGTTTAATGGCGCTCGGCTTGTCACTCAATGCTCTAGAGGAAACACAGAGCTCAAGCTCATCTCCTGTTGCTTGGAGACCAGCGCTCTTGTTTCGCTCTCATTGAATTACCCTGAAGGCTGTTGAATGGCCGTTTGTCAGCCCGGGTTGAGACGACCCGACAGTCACGTAGCTAGCTACTGAATTCTCCCTCACAGCACAAACGAAACCTGTTTATTCATGTCGTCTGTTACCAGTTTTGGCAGAATCTAGTGGACGTGACTTAAAAACAAGATAAATGATAAGCAGTAATATGACACCTAGACTGCACAGTTTGGAAAAAAAATCTTTTTTTTTTTTTCCCCTCCCCCGATAGAAATCATGATGGCACACATAAATACATTTAAAAATAAATAAATAAATAAATAAATAAATGTTTAGTATTTAAACAATAATAATAATAATAATAATAATAATAAATCCAGGTTTGCTGTGCTTGTTTGTAGGGCTGCACAATTTAGCCAAAATTTAGTTTTTTAATATAGTGTAATATAGTTATAACAATAATATATAATAACAACACTATTATTATTTGTATTATTAGTACTAAATATAAAAAAGTGTAATAAATAATAAATAAAGACAAAACTACAAATTGCTTTTGGTAATTTAACCATAAAATAATTTTTAAAAATAGTGCAAGACATTTTTTTTATTTTATTTTTTTTTTTGTTATATTTTCTTGTTAAAATTGTTATATTTTCCTTAAAAGCAAATTTTTAGTAAATAATTGTAGTATTGTTGTTATTATTATTATTATTATTATTATTATTACAATTACAAAAAAGGTAAAATTACTATTATTTCAGTATTTCAAAAATAGTGTTTTTATTACTCTTACAAAATACTACAATGGAAATATTTATTTTGTTTTTGTTTAGCAGTTTTTATATTTGTAATAAAATTAGTGCGTAAAATTAATGGTGTACAAGTAGAATACTAATATTTATAGCTTTATCAGTCTAAAGCATGCAGTGTATTGTGATTTGATAATTGCATACAGTTGTTGTATCATCAGTAGTATTGAGTCATACAGTGTATATATATATATATATATATTATTATTTTTTTTTTTATTTATTTATTTTTTTTTAATTTTATTTTAATTTTGTTTTATCTTGTGATCAGTGATGAGTAATTGTTGTGATGGTTTTTCCTGTAGCACTTCAGTTTCCTCTAAAGTCTCTTGTGTGTTTGCGCAGGTAAAGCATTCGGCTGTGTTGGTGGTTACATCGCAAGCACTAACGCTCTGGTGGACACGGTCCGTTCGTACGCTGCCGGCTTCATCTTCACCACGTCTCTGCCGCCCATGCTGCTGGCTGGCGCCCGCGAGTCCATTCAGATCTTGAAGAGCGAGGAAGGCCGCGCGCTTCGCCGCAAACACCAGCGCAACGTCAAGCTGCTGCGGCAGATGTTGATGGACACGGGCCTGCCGGTGGTTCACTGTCCCAGCCACATCATTCCCGTCAGAGTACGTACACGCCCATAACACCTGTGTTTGTTCACAATAACTCAAACTCAGACTTGCATGACTGACTCTAATGTTTGCCATCAGGTGGCAGATGCTGAGAAAAACACGCAGGTGTGTGACATCATGATGAGCCGCTACAACATCTACGTCCAGGCCATTAACTACCCGACGGTGGCGCGTGGAGAGGAGCTGCTGCGCATCGCACCCACACCTCATCATACGCCGCAGATGATGAGCTACTTTGTCGGTGAGTCCTTCTAGACGTACGGATGCTGGTAGAGCTGCACAACAAAAGCTGAAAAAAGCAGTTTCATTAAGTAAATACATGCAGAGTGAAGCGTAGCACTGCGTTCATTTACACATGAGCAGCTCATGCTCCACCAGTGCTGTCAGCATCTTAGAGCGTCTTGCATTCATAAATATTAGTATTCTAATCTTACAGTTGTAATAGAAAACATTGTTTTGCTTAATTGCTTTTTACAGTGAAATATTACAATAGCAATATTACTTTTTTAAATAATATTTTTAGTCATAAACTAATTATTTGTAGTTTATAGTTTTCCTTGCTTTAGTGAAATATTACAATAGTAATATTACTTTTTGTTTTAGTGATGTTTTTAGTAATAATAATATTGCGTTTTTCTTAAATACTACTTCTTTTTACAGTGAAATATTACAATAGCAATTACTTTTTTATTTAATGTTTATTTTTAGCCGTTATTTTATCGTTTTTCCTTTCTTTAGTGATATTACAGTAGTAATATTACTTTTTGTTTTAATGTTTATAATAATAATAATAATAATAATAATAATAATTATTATTATTATTATTATTATTGTTATTACCTTTTTAAATAGTACTATTTTATAGTGAAATTACTTTTTGTTTTAGTAATGTTTATTTTTAGTAGTAGTAATAATAATAATAATAATAATAATAATAATATAATGTAATAATAATAAAAAATAATAATACTATTATTATTATTATTACTAGATTTTTTCTTAATTGCTACTTTTTTTAGTGAAATATTACAATAGTAATATACTTACTGTATTTAGTAATGTTTATATTTTTCACCAGTAGTAGTATTTTTTTAATTATTATTATTATTATTATTAATAATAATAATAGTAGTAGTAATAATAATAATAATAATAATAATAATAATAATTATTATTATTATTATTATTATTATTATTATTATAATGGTAACAATTTTATTTTCTTAGATCATTTTTACAGTGAAATATTGTAATTATAATGTAGTAATGTTTGTTTTTCAGTTGTAGCATCAGTAGTAATAGTAATAGTAACTTTTTGTTTTGTTTTTTTACAATGTTACAATAATATAATGTCATTAATATAATAATAATAATAATAATAATAATAATAGTAGTAATAATAGTTACTATGCTTAGTAGTAGTAGTAGTAGTAATAGTAGTAGTAGAGCCATTTTGGCCAAATTGTGCAGCCCTATACAAGCTTAATGTTTTTTTTATAGCATTTTAAATCTTGAGTTTTTATCATAACGCAAAGATAATGTAAATGTTGTCGCTGAGTATTGTTTGTGTTTGTGCCGCACAGATAAGCTGACGCAGGCGTGGAAGGAGGTCGGTCTGGAGCTGAAGCCCCACTCGTCAGCAGAGTGTAACTTCTGCCGTCAGCCTCTGCACTTCGAAGTGATGAGCGAGAGGGAGAAATCCTACTTCAGCGGCCTCAGCCAGCCCATATCGGCCTGCGGCTGATTCATTCCTCTCTAACATAAATTATCCAGATCGCTATTCCATGTACATCAAATACAGAGAATAAATATTTAGACCACTTGATCTGTGTATGTATGTATTTTTTTTAACAGAATCTACAGAGTAAATTTTAAGTATTTAAAGACATTTGACCAGATATAGATCAGTCATATTTGATCAATCAAGCATTACACTGATGTTGATGGATTTAGAGGTTTTAATAAACTGATGACACACATTTGCTGCATTTATTGTGAATTGTACGGCTGGTAAATCAGCATTGGATGACCTGTGATAACCCGTTTCTTACTGCCTCTGCTGCTTTGGGAAGTGAAAGTGACCTTTTTAAAGTGAGTGCTGTAAAGCACGTCCATAACTGGCACACTAACCTCGATCTGCGTGGACGTGATGGTCAAGTAGTGGGTCATGTGAAAAACGACACCACTGTCTAAACAGACAGACGAGAGCCACTAATCCTGTTGAAAACAGGTGTATGTGACATCACCATCTGCTGGGACGTGTAAAACGAGGTGACCCACATAAGAGAAAGGGAATAAGGGGTGAATCGTCAGAAATCATGCTATGTTCACGCCGTGCTGTAATTACCCTATTTTCAAGATGACAGCATGTGAGGTTCTACTCTGAACTGTCTTTAAGTCCTCAGACTTGGAATTATGTATTTCTGTTGGAAACACTATCAATGCCAAAGCATTCACGTCCTCGTTGAACTCGTAATTACGACTTGTAAGCTGCCAATGTTCTGAGAGCTTTGCCACCTGACCACCGCAGATTTCTAAAGGTGCTACTTAAGCAGTGATGTTGCCATAGAAACTCATAATTCCAAGATCAAGGACATATGCTGTGTCCCAATTCGCATACTATCCATCCTAGATAGTATTCGAAAATAGAATTGGTAATGTCCCGTAGTATGTTGAAAAGAGTAGGCCTGTGCCAAAGATTCCCAAATGGTCTACTATTTCTGGTTAGAATTCGAAGTGCAAATCGAGCCACTAGAAGGCAAGCCAGCAACCTTTAGCCAAAAAAAGTGTAACAGCTCATGCTAATGGAAAGGAGACCAGAGGCTGTTTTTTAATGGATGTCAATGGAGAAGAGGATTCACTACGCTAAACAGCTTTATAGAGGAAACAGCTCATCATTTAATGAATCAACAGCCTATCAGCTAATCTTCAACATGTTTTACACTAAAAATACTTTTGGATTTAACTATTTTAGTTTACACTAAAAAAACTATCATTTTATAAGAAGTCACTGACTTTTTGCGACAGGTGGGATTCATCTTACGGCACTTCCCATTAGTTCCTATGGTATCTATAAATGGCAATTGTGTGGCACACACACTCTGACTGAAATTCAATGACGTCAAGATTGTAATGTGATTGGTTATTAAAGGGGTCATTGGATGCACATTTTCCACAAGCTGACATGATTCATAAGGGTCTTAAATGGGTGCTATTATGCTTTTTCACTTCTTGAATTTTAGTCAGTGTGTGGTGTGTATCTTCGGGCATAAAATAGATCTACAAAGTTACAAATCTCAAAGTCCACTCCAAAGGGAGATATTTCGTTTTTAAAAAATCTCTTCAAGAACTACAACGAACAGCTCCTTTGGACTACAACGTTTGTTTTCCGCATGCAGTGATGTCACAACGCGGTCCATTAGAATATCATTAAATTAAATCCCGCCTACAGAAATTTGAATTGTTGGGTGGTGGGTAGGGAGGAGGTGGGGGATTAGCCTAACTTTAGCGATGCAGCGTGGAGAGCCGCTTCAACGATCCGCAGTGCGGCGGGTATAAACACAAACACTGACTAAAGTGATCGCTTGAGAGCTGTAACGCGTCGCAGACGTGTGCAGTACAGGGGGTCAAAACACATGCTGAAGCCACGATCTACTCCGGTTGCCGCATCGGAGCAGTAACACGCCGCAGACGCGTGCAGTGTGTGGTAAGAGATTTATTCATCATACATTGTAGATAGCTTCACTTATAACGCAAGTGTTTTTTAAAATGCGTAAACTTGCACCCGATGCATAAACTTGCAGAATAAGCTAGGCTAATTAGTGATGGTGTTTTTCGATAATGTTAGGCTGCTTTTAGCCTTAGGCTGGGGCTGGTTTCGGGCAATGAAACTAAGTATGTAAAATAATTAAATAAATTAGCACGATAATATCATGTATCTGCGATCTCGCAGGCTGAGGATGGGACTCAACACCACTGTAGCGTATTATTTACTCACCCTCCATGCATCCTAGGTGTATATGACTTCCTTCTCAGACAAATGCAATCAGAGTCTAATAAAGTCTAATAAAGTGCATCCATCCATAATAAAAAGTGTCTCACATGGCTCTCGGGGGTCTCCTGTAGTGAATCAATGCGTTTTTGTACGAAAAATATCCATATTTAAAACGTAAGATTCACTATTAATCTAGTTTGCGCTAACTGCTTTGACAAGGGCGTGGCAGTACAGAAACACCGTCTAAGCTGTTCGCCAATTGCAACGCACTGGGAGAGTTAACCAATCATAACACATTTCCTTTTCGGAAGGCTGGCCTTCATTAAACCCGGAACTAATCGAGCCATTAGTGCCAGGCTGGGAGAAAGGTATTGTAATAATGTAAATTATTCAAACCACCAAGCATGAGAGCATGTTCTAGTACACCCCCAAAACAAAATCAAGACTTTGAAAAAGAGCATAATAGGACCCCTTTAATGAGAAGTCTATAACATACTTTGGTTAAAATTTCTCAGTGGTAGTGTAAAAAACACCCCGTTTACCTTGTCAAAATCAGCCCTGTTCAGAGCGAGCCATTCTATTGCATGCTCCTTTAAATGCTAATGAACTCTGCTCACTCCGCCCCTCTCTGCTGTGGGGTGAGGAGTCGGTCTGTTTACTTTAGCCGTGTTTAGCCACGAAACTTGTTAACTAGCACATCATTAAGAAAGGTGATTTGCAAATATGCATAAAAACCCTCCTACTCACTTCTGCTGTAGGTGAAGCTGCATCACGAATCATTTGAGCGAACATAGATGCGTTTATGTAGATGGCCGGGCGCATTTCCTTCAAAAACTAAAGTAACGTTAATCCTCTGCGTCTTCAGTGGCTCAGATGTCGGGAGTAAATGATGACTGCTATGATCATTATTACATCCTCAATCACTCAATCTGAGACATTCTTGTCTTCCCCTGCACTGGAGTAGAAACAATGGCGGTAGGAGTCGGACTGTTACAGCTCAATCAGGGCGGTTCATGTCAATCAACTACTGTCAGTGTGACGTCACACTGACAAGAAGCTAAGAATGGCTTGATTTGAAAAAGGGGATATTTCTTATAAAGATTACAAAAATATGACTAGGTCCGCCATCTTGTAATGGTCAGCTTGACTTCATTCACCAAAAAGAGCATGACGAAGCACAGCTTGGCAGTTGCACTTTTTATGTTTGCTGAAAAAAAGAGGAAGCCGTGAAAGAGGAAGTTGAAAGAGGTAAAGCAGTTTTACGTTTTAGTGCCTATTTCATGTTGCATTTTTATTGGCCAGTCAGTAAACATGGGTGGTAGCAGCAAAACACACTGTGTGATGATCATGCTGAATTTCTGATGTTGTCAGAAAATGATTGCAGGCTATCTTTGGTCACAAGACCATGACACCGGGTGTCTTTGAACCTCTCCTACTGTACGACATAGGACCACCGTTTAGGAGCCACGATCACCAAAATCGGCACAATTGTTTCACTACGCCAATCTTTCGTCTGGGACAGCTGAAAATCGTGTAGTGTGTAGAAGGCTTGCCCTGATGAAGAATATTGATTTAATGTTATCCGCGTTATATTTCAACTGCAGCAACACTGTGAACATTTATAATGGTACGTTTGGCCATTAACTTTTAAATTAGGGCTTTAGTAGAACAAATTAGTAGAACAATGTCTTCAAGGAGAAGTCCACTTCCAGAGCAAAAATTGACAGATAATCTACTCACCCCTTGTCATCCAAGATGTTCGTGTCTTTCTTTCTTCAGCCATAAATAAATTCTGTTTTTTGAGGGAAACATTTCAGGATATTTCTCCATATAATGGACTGATATGGTGCCCCGATTTTAAACTTCCAATATGCAGTTTAAATGCGTCTTCAAATGATCCCAAATGCGGTTGTAAATGATCCCAGCCGAGGAAGAAGGGTCTTATCTAGCGAAACGATCGGTTATTATTTTTATAAAAATAATACAATTTATATACTTTTTAATGTCAAATGCTCATCTTGTCATTCTGTTTTTTCCAGTTCATGACAGTTAGGGTATGTTGAAAAATTCCCATCTCATGTTCTCCCTCAACTTCAAAATAGTCTTATATTGCTGTTTTACCTTTTTTGTTAAGGGTGTTTGATCTTCTTTGCATTTTCACTTTGCAAAGACTGGGTTGGTACTTCTGCAGTGATATAGGATGATTTTGAAATGATTTTTGAAGTTGAGGGAGAAAATATGATTGGAGTTTTTCGACATACCCTAACTTTCTTGAGCCAGAATACACAGAGTTCAGGGAGAGCAAGAAAAGACGAGCGTTTGAGATTAAAAAGTATTTAAATTGTATTTTTTTAATGAAAATAACCAATCATTTTGCTAGATAAGACCCTTCTTCCTCGGCTGGTATTGTTTACAACCGCATTTGGGACTGCATTTTGGAAGTTCAAAATCGGGGCACCATACCTGGCCATTATTTGGAGAAAAATCCTGAAATGTTTCCCTCAAAAAACATAATTTCTTTACGGCTGCAGAAAGAAAGACATGAACATATTGGATGACAAGGGCGTGAGTACATTATCTGTAAATTTTTTCTGGTAGTAGTACATTAACCATGCAATCCATGCTGCTATTTACAAGTATCGCCACAATGGCCGCGCATCCGAAATTAAACTTTTTTGTGTGTGTTTTTGTATGTATGTAATGATGTGATGTAATTTAGCTGCCTGTCTTGGCCAGGTCTCCCTTGCAAAAGAGATTTTTAATCTCAATGGGCTTCTCCTGGTTAAATAAAGGATAAATAAAATAAAAAATAAAATAAAATAAAAAATAAACAAAACGTGGAATCTGCCATTTTTGTCTGACAAACAAACCAGACAGGTGAGTAGATTAACACTGGTGTAGTTGAACTTAAAAAATGGTGTGTATTGACGTCTTTCCACAACTGAAACAACATGATGTTCCGTTATGATGTTCATTCATGTTTATTTTTTATGCTATAGTAAAGAGGAAGAGATAATCAGTTCAGCTGGCTCTTAAACAGTAACAAAGTTGGACGGGTGTTTGCAAATGTTCAGTTACCGTAAATGGCTGTAATGTGGAGTGAGAGGCGAGAGGCGAGCGGATCCACTTGCGAGCTTTTATTAATAGGACGAGACAAAGACATGGTCGTACAAGCAGGGTCAAAACAGGAGCAGACAGGAATATCACAGGCAAGACGTAGAGAATAATCCAATAAAAATGAGGTCACATGCGATGACGCAATCAGCGTGAAGGATACTGGGAGATGTAGTCCGGGGTGTAAAGCAACAGTCAGTGTGAGATAAGGTGAGAGTGACCTCTGGTGGTGAGCGGACCGTGGAACATCGACCAGATTCGTGACATAGCCCCCCCCCAAGGAGCGGCTTCCAGACACTCGAAGGGAACAACAGTCCAGGGGAGCGGTGGGGCTGGAGCGAGACAGAGCGAGGGCTGGAGGGCCAGGTCCATGTGGAGGGCCCGGTGATTGAGGCAGGACTGACAGAGCAGGTACCCTCCAGGGCGGAGGCGGAGCAGGAGCCCTCCAGGGCAGAGCCAGAGGCGGAGCAGGAGGCGCAGGAGCCCTCCAGGGCGGACCCGGAGGCGGAGCAGGAGCCCTCCAGGGCGGAGCAGGAGGCGCAGGAGCCCTCCAGGGCGGAGCCGAAGGCGGAGCACGAGGCGCAGGAGCCCTCCAGGGCGGAGCCGGAGGCAGAGCAGGAGGCGCCGGGGCCCTCCAGGGCAGAGCAGGGACCTGCGTCATGGGCTGGGACCTGGGGAGAGCAGGGATAGAGGAGACAAACAGAAGAGCAGGAGGGGGCAGGAGCCCTCCAGGGCAGAGCAGGAGGCACCGGGACCTTCCAGGACGGAACCGGAGGCAGAGCAGAAGGCGCCGAGGCCCTCCAGGGTGGAACAGGAGGTGCCAGGGCCCTCCAGGGCTGAGCAGGAACCCGCATAATGGACTGGGACCTGGGGAGAACAGGGACAGAGGAGGCAGACAGAATAAGGGGAGAAGCAGAGAGACCAAAGGATAACGCCGCCTCCCTAGGAGGATCTAAAGCCGAAGCTGACACCTCAGGAGGCATTGGCGCGGCTTCTCCGACAGAGAAGGCCTCTGGAGTTGACTCGTGGTCAGATGGGGCCTCTGGAGCAGACTTGAGACCAGACGGGGCCTCTGGAGCGGACTTGAGACCAGACGGGACCTCTGGAGCAGACTCTTGAGACCAGACGGACTCCTGGAGCAGACTTGAGACCAAACGGGACCCTGGAGCAGACTTTGAGACCAGACGGGAGCTCTGGAGCAGACTCTGGAGCCAGACGGGAGCTCTGGAGCAGGCTTGTGATCAGTCGGGAGCTCTGGAGCAGGCTTGTGATCAAACGGGAGCTCTGGAGCGGACTTGTGAACAGACGTGATCTCAGGGGCGGACTTATGAACAGACGTGACCTTTGGAGTGTAGTGTGCAGCCCACATACTGAGAATGGTGATTGCCATCACACTGGCAGACATAATGTGACAAGGCTCTGGGCGGTCAGACGAGACGTGACCTGACTCTGGACTGTCAGACGAGACGTGACCTGACTCTGGGCCGTCAGGCGGGACGTGACCGGACTCTGGGCCGTCAGGCGGGACGTGACCGGACTCTGGGCCGTCAGGCGGGACGTGACCGGACTCTGGGCCGTCAGGCGGGACGTGACCGGACTCTGGGCCGTCAGGCGGGACGTGGTGAGGTTCTGGACAGATAGACGAAACGTGACAGGGCTCTGGAAGGTCAGACGAGACGTGACTTGGTTCTGGAGCAGCAGCAATAACTTCACTTGGCTCATGAAGATCAGCTGTGGTTTGACTTGGTTCGTGGAGATTGGCTGTGACCTGACTTGACTCGTGAAGATCAGTAGTGAACTGACTTGACTCATGGAGATCAGCGGTGACTTGACTTGGCTCATGGAGATCAGCAGTGACTTGATCTGACATGTGAAGACCAGCGGTGACTTGAACTGGCTTGTGGATCTGCCCTTGACTCAGGAACCACTGGCTGTACGTTGCCGAAGACTCAACGGCTGTAGCGTTTACTTGACTCAGGAACCACGGCCTTGACGTTGCTTGACTCAGGAACCACGGCCTTGACGTTGCTTGACGCAGGAACGACCGCCTTGACGTTGCTTGACGCAGGAACGACCGCCTTGACGTTGTTGGACTTGGAAGCTTGACTGGACTTGGAAGCTTGACTGGACTTGGAAGCTACAGCTTTGGCTTGACTTGACTCTGGAACAACAGTCGTAGCTTGACCTGGCTCAGGAGACACGGCTGTAACTTGACTTGACCTAGTATGAACAGCTGCTGTAATGTGACTTGACTCGTGGAGAACGGCTGTGACGTGACGAAGCTCCGTTTTCGCCGCCATCTTGCGAACGGGCTCCGCCGTCGCCGCCATCTCGTGAGCGCGCACCGGCCCCACCGCCGTCTTGCGAACGGGCACCGCAGTCGCCGCCATTTTGTGCACGGGCTCTGTTGTCGCCGTCAGGGTATGAACGCGCTCCGGCGCGGCCGCCATTTTGTGAACGGGCACCGCTGTCGCCGCCATTGCTCGAGCGTGCTCCGCCACAGCCGCCATTTCCCGCACGATCCAGGCGGTCAGCAGTTCCGTGGCGTTGCGCTCCCCATCCATGACACCCACGGTAAACGGAGAGCCCACACACAATAGTGCAAAGTCCATAAACTCCGCGAGTGATGAACGCGGACCCTCGCGTCTCAGCCTCGCCCTTAAAGGCTGGTTTACGCCATCGCAAAAGATCTCTATGATAGTACAGTCCGGGAGGGTGGAATAATTGGCAATGGCCAGAAACTCACGGATATACTGTTCTAGTGTGCGTGGTCCTTGTTTGATCCTGAAAAGAATTCTGTCAGTGTCCATGTCGAATGAATGTCCGGGGTGAAAGCTGCTGGATCCTGTGTTGATGGAGTATTCTGTAATGTGGAGTGAGAGGCGAGAGGCAAGCGGATCCACTTGCGAGCTTTTATTAATAGGACGAGACAAAGACATGGTCGTACAAGCAGGGTCAAAACAGGAGCAGACAGGAATATCACAGGCAAGAAGTAGAGAATAATCCAATAAAAACGAGCAGAGTCTAGAAGGCAGGCAGCGAACAGTCAAAACGGGGAAGCCAGGCGAGGGAACTAGGAACTAGGAACTAGGAAAACGCTAACGACAATAAACACAACAATAATACTCCGTGGCTTGCATGGGGAAAGACCGGGGCTTTTATAGTGACGCTGATTGGTCACATGCAATGACGCAATCAGCGTGAAGGATACTGGGAGATGTAGTCCGGGGTGTAAAGCAACAGTCAGTGTGAGATAAGGTGAGAGTGACCTCTGGTGGTGAGCGGACTGCGGAACATCGACCAGATTCGTGACAATGGCAGTATGTAATAGTCTGACAACACGCATCATACTTTCTGGGTCCAAACACCATTTCAGATCTCAAAAGCTTTTTAAAACTAAATGAATCTGCGTCAGTCAGGTCATACAAGGGTCACCTGGTCCAAGTTGTAGCTTTCAGTTTTGGAACAGTTCTGAGTAGAACGTCACGTGTTGTTATCTCGAAATGACCATAATTACGACATGGCGTAAATGCAGCTTCACACAGAACTCAGATTCTCATGAAAGGGCTTTCCAGATGAGCGCAGGTCTTTAGTGATCATCACATGATTCTGCTGATGAATCATTTATGTTCACACATCTAAATGCCTTTTATTCTGTGTTTGCCTCAGTCTCCTTTTCTCTCATGAGTGCTGGTTTTCAGAAAGAGGAATTCCACAGATCATTCACTGCGGCTATTATCACAACATCATGATTAAAGTCTCTCATACGTCAGCCGAGTTTTCCACAGATCACTTCCTAATTTGGTGATGAATGAACTGTGTCACGTAGTATGCAATTTCCTGAGTAAAATCAGCGTGGGAAACCTGTTTTTATAAAAAAAATACAAAGGTTATATAAATACAAAGGTTATATAAAACTGTTTATATTGCAATCTAGGTAGTAAAACTAGGTGAGGTAAATAACGTGCTCATTTCTCCAATTTATATTTTCAGTTTAACAGGTTAAAATCGTGTATCCTAACAAAAATACTGGTACCAAATATTTTAACTAGTAATTTTAATACTTCTTTATTTTATAATTGTGGGAAAATTAAAAAAAAATGGTTGACAATTAGTACTAAAAGAAACATCACCAAACACACTATATTAATGTCACAGCTGAAATATAAGTTTATCTGTTATAATATTTTAAATGTTCTGTAATTGTTGCTAAATTACAACAACAATCTCATAATCTGCAGTTTAGGCCTGGCTTTCAATTATAATTCATGTTAAATGCCTATATTTACTCATTTTATCTGCAGATTTTTTTTAAGTCAGTTTTTTTATTTTTTTATTTTGCTGATGTCTGCGATCAGGCCTACATTTTTTATGAACTAAAATATGGCATTATACAAATACAATCAAATGTTTAAAATACTGTTTTTATTTGTTTCAACATTCATTTGGAGATTCAATGTAAAAAAATATAACAATTTGAATAATTTTTTTTTTTTTACAATGTTATTTTTTTTTAAAATACCTTAACTTTCTTGAGCCAGAATACACAGAGTTCAGGGAGAGCAAGACAAGACGAGCGTTTGAGATTAAAAAGTATTTAAATTGTATTTTTTTATGAAAATAACCAATCATTTTGCTAGATAA
This sequence comes from Labeo catla, assembly GCA_012976165.1. NCBI lineage: Eukaryota > Metazoa > Chordata > Actinopteri > Cypriniformes > Cyprinidae > Labeo > Labeo catla. Next base: position 35,482 of record VONZ01001968.1, on the reverse strand, counting down.
GACCCTTCTTCCTCGGCTGGTATTGTTTACAACCACATTTGGGATCGTTTGAAGCCGCATTTAGACTGCATTTTGGAAGTTCAAAATCGGGGCACCATATCAGTCCATTATTTGGAGAAAAATCCTGAAATGTTTCTCTCAAAAACATAATTTCTTTACGGCTGAAGAAAGAAAGACATGAACATTTTGGATGACAAGGGCGTGAGTACATTATCTGTAAATTTTTTTCTGGTAGTAGTACATTAACCATGCAATCCATGCTGCTATTTACAAGTATCGCCACAATGGCCGCGCATCCGAAATTAAACAAAATGTGGAATCTGCCATTTTTGTCTGACAAACAAACCAGACATTGATTAACATTGGTGTAGTTGAACTTTAAAAATGCTGTGTATTAACGTCTTTCCGCAATTGAAACAACATGATGTTCCGTTATGATGTTCATTCATGTTTATTTTTTGTGCTATAGTAAAGAGGAAGAGATAATCAGTTTTTGATTAATTTTTTGAGTAATTGATCGCTGAACATAAAACCATCTCAACAGCTCAAGATCTCCATTACAAAAACAACAACGCAAGTGTCTGATTTTGCCACATTCACCCACAGAATGCTTGAGAATCCATGTAATTCATACTGGTTTGTGTTCTGTTATTAGCGCTGATGTCAGATCAGGCTGTGTTTGTAAGAAGCGTGTCGTATTTGTCCTGACAGGCACATGGCGAGAGAAACACAACACTCTTGATGTTTCAGAGGCAGACACTCTTGAGAGACTGAAATAGACTGCTGCAGCACTGTTTTCAACATTGTTAATAATCAGAAAATCTACTTGAGCAACAAAATTAGAATGATTTCTGAAGGATCTTGTGACACTGAAGACTGGAGTAATGATGCTAAAAATTCAGCTTTGATCTCAAGAATAAATTACATTTTAACATTTACACATAGAAAACATCTATTTTAAATTCTAATAATATTTAACAATACTTGGTGACCAGAAGAGCCTTCTTTCAAAAACATTTTAAAAAAATTACAGACCTCAAACAGTATAATAGTGCAAAATGTATTTTTATTAATGCAAAAAAGTTTCACAGCACCAAAATGTACAAGAATGATGTAATACTTTACTATTCAGGAGTCTTTTTTCACATTACAGTAATGAGACTTGCCTTTGTTCCATGTAAAGTGTGTTGTGCACATGTTTTAGACAGGTTCTGTGCCAAACACTCATTAAAGCATCATCTCATGCTGACGGCAGCACTCAACACACACCAAATGAATCTCGCTGCTTCCTTCAGCATGACAGGAAACACTTGGCTTTATTTATCAGATTGCCGCTTCACTTCCTCCTTCATCTACAGGTGTCAAACACACGTGATGTGCAGATCTTATGTGCTGTGTGGTGTAACTCAGAGCTCAGGCTCATTTACATCAAAGTCAGTCAGTCCTCTAATCCACCGCTGGCAAACACACACCTGAGGCTGGGAACAATGCTGCTTTTATGGAGGAAAAATTCCCATGTACTTTTGCACAGAATTCATATAAGCACTGGAATTCATGCATTATATCTGTGAAAGGAGGCAGAGCTCATTAAAGTGTGTTTGTCAGGGATCTCGGCCCGTCTGGTATGTGGTCATGTGACTCAGTGCCTCACTCAACATGTCACGTAGGCTTCCTCTGAAACCACTCGAGCAGAAAGTTCAGAGTGACCTTAAATCATGCACACCACACTAACACACATTCTGCTGCATCTATAAATTGATAGCTCTTATTGTTTTGTCTTCTATAACATTCAAGTATTTTGTTGTAACAGCGAAACAAATGTCACTAACTGTCACAAATGCAGAAAATCCAAGTGTGGTCAGTCACGTATATGGTCATTTCAGATGATTATGAAGTGAAATGTCATTATTCATGTAGCTACTGCTCAGGGGCCTTGACACTCACTAGACCTGTCATAAACATCTAAAAATAGATCATCATTAAATACAGTTATAAAGCAAACAGTTCAGACTGTGAAAACAAAGCTGCTACTTTGCATGCCAACTATCACCAGCTGCAGTTATGAAACTGATGAACTTTTGTAACTTAATGATCATTGTCTATTATCACATAAACGTCACATGATGTTGATGATTAACTTGCAGCATTATTTTATTCACAAAAACATAGAACTCTGATACAAACACAGATGGGAAAACTAACAAGCAAACAAAACAGGTGGCGAAAATAATCAGTAACCATTAAAACTAACTAGAACGTAATCAAAAACAAAGGAAACAAAAACTAAACAGAGGAAACTAGAACTTAGAAACAACTGGATGAAATAAACAAAATAGGAATCCTTGAACATGACAGTAGCCCCTTGTCCCATGCGGCGTCTCCTTGAACCGCAAACAGAAACAAAAAGAAAGGATAGGGAGGTGATGAACCTCTAGGAAGGAGTGGTGTGGCTGAAGAGGAAGAGACCATAAAGGAAGCCAGCAAGGGAAAAGGATATGGAGAAACCAGCATGAGAAGCTGGTGTAGGAGGATAACATGGAGGAGCCGGTGTAGTGGGATGGTGGAGTAGACTCTTGAATGGATGTAGCCCCACCGCGGAGCCTTAGGCATTGCAGTCCGAGGACCGAGGTGGAGTCAGGGCAGCTGGAGTCCAGGGTAGAGCTGAAGGCCTGGAGAACTAGGATGACACTGCTGGAATAGTGGATTTGAGTGGGGCCAAGAGAAGACCGAGGTGCAGTGGGGAGTGAGGATGACCATACAGCTGAAGGTATGGAGGAACCCGGTGGAACCCCTGACCAGGGTTGAGAGAGGGCTTCCGTTCCCAAGTCCAGCCCGGAGAGGGCTCCTGTTCCCAGGTACAGCCCGGAGAGTGCTTCTGATCCCACGACCAACCCAGAGAGGGCTCCTGATCCCACGTTCAGCCCAGAGAGGGCTCCTGTTCGCAAGTCCAGCCCTGAGCTCTCTGCTTCACCATGATTCCCTGGACTGCCTGCTCCACCATGGCTTTCTAAACGGTCTGTTCCGCCATAGCCCCCTGAGTTCCCTGCTCCGCCATGGCTTCCTGGACTGCCTGTTCCGCCATGGCTCCCTGAGCTTCCTGCTCCACCATGGCCCCCAGATCCGGTCCCACGTGGTATTGGTGGTATGTGGTGTGAGGATGCGCCTTCCGGAGAGGGCGTAATGTCACGCCTATGGACTGTTTATGTGTTCAATGTCCTAGTTTTCCCTCGTGTTCTCTAATGCCCATATTTGTTTTTCCTGCTCCTGTTCTCATTGTGTTAATTTGACCCAGGTGTTCTGTATTGATTTCCTTGTTTGTAGTGTATTTAAAGAGTGTTTTGATCCTGAATTCTTTGTCTGATGTCTTACCCCAGATAGCACACGTATGTCTGCAAGATGTCTGTTAAAGAGTACAAACATCTGACAGACATCTGTAAGTTTTACATACATTCTAAATCACAAACATCTTAAAGACATCTAATAGACGTATTGCAGATGAGCGAACATTCTAAAAAATACGTCTTTCAGATGTAAATGCAGACGTCAAATAGACGTCTCCCAGATGTGTGTGTGCTATCAGGAACATCATTCCCTGTGTCAGTTTTGTATTCGCTTTGAGTTATTCATTAAATTCTGTTTATTTTAGGTTTACTCCTGGATTCCCTGTTCTATGCTTTTGAGTTGTGACATATACATTGTGCAACACAACTGACACATTTAAACATAGAATCTGAAAATTGTACAATTGGAAACTACATACTTGTAAATAATATATCTGCACACTGTAGATAACATATCTGTACATTCATTTAAACAATTACATTTTTTCTCTATAGTTCTACTTATAAACTGCATTATTTAATTTTGTTTTTCTTATATTAGTGGTATATTCCATCTCTACTGTGTAATTCCTATTTATGTCTGCACTATCATGTAAGTTTACATTATGTCCATACTTTCTTCTGCACAGGAAGCTCCTGGTGTGAAGTCAAATTTCTTGTGTGTGGGAACCTACTTTGTAGTAAAGCTCTGACTTCTGACTTCTGATTTAAAGAACATACCAGAGAAACTATCTAGGACATATTCAAAAGAAAGGCAAATAAGGAAACAGGAACTAAACAGGGGAAACTAGAGGTCAGAAACAATATAACCGTCTCTGAATGTGAGAAGTAAACAAAGACTTTTTTTTCATATTACAAGTTTTCTAAAATGTTATGTTTAAATATGCAAATGAGACATTGTCTTTATGTTCTTGTGCCAGAACATAAATCTGAACATTGGATAAAGCCAGGTATTCGATTTTGTTGACATATTAATATTATATATTTATCTTTTTATCACTTAATAAATGTGAAACTACGGTCAACAGACACCATAAACAAATCAAAAAGTCCTAATTTTTACGAGTAATATGTTCTATCCACCTTATTTTTAAATGTGGAAGTAAGCCGTTTTCTGTGAATGTGCAAGACTGGGTCATTAGCTGCTGATGAGAAGAATAACAAAGTATAGTAAGTAGTAAAACTGTGGTCGTAATTAAGACAGTATATTAAAATAACATGATAAAACACACCGGTTGGCTATATCAAGCAGCAAAACGAGCTGCTCTGTACAGCTAAAAATAACTTGAGGCAAATGACACGGAAGCCAGAACCATTAAATCAACAATTAGCCGCACCCGCTCTTACAGGAAAAATAAGGAGCATAAATCATGGTGAAAGATGAACAAATCCCTTTTTTAAATCTTACAGAATACAGATAAGAATAAAAAAAGTTTAGTGTATGCAAGTGCTGCTGAATTGGAGAAAAAATGACACTGAAGGACAAGAGAGGACCAGGCTTCGGACATTTTAGTTGTTTACTTATAGTTGTTTGGCTTACTGTCATTTTGGTTGTTTATTTATTTTGTTATTAAAGTTTAAGTTTACTGTCTGCTGGTTCCCATATACTTCTCCCTGGACTGTTACATTGGTGCCGAAATCTGGGAGAGAGGAGGGACACACTATCAGAGAGCCCTCGCCGCTGGGGGATATTTACGGTACCGGCGAGCATGGAAGGAGCAGAGTCTGTCACCGTGAATGCTCAAGGATGTTTACTGGAAGAGCTTGCCAGGGGCATGGATAGACTTGCCTCCTTGTGCTGCAGTATGGATGTGCAGCTGCCATCCATGAGGGTAGGAGCCATCGCCGGCTATCAAGAGAGGAGAGAGAAAAAGGTCATCCACCAAGAGGCATCCAGTGCTGTCAGGCCTCTCAGCCAGTTGAGGACTGAGCGGCAGAGTGTTCGTGGGACGAATCCAAGATTTGCTTGGACTCTCCCCTCTATCGCCTCTGTCTCTCCTCATTTATCCATCTTCCCTGGTGAAAAAAACAGCATATGCTGGTTAGGTATGTTTTGATACTGGGATGCTGGTTAGGTATGTTTTGATGCTGGTTTAAGCTGGTCCTTAGCTGGTTTAAGCTGGTCCTTTGCTGGTTTAAGCTGGTCCTTGACCAGCAACATGACCAGCATAAACCAGCAAAGGACCAGCTTAAACCAGCATCAAAACATACCTAACCAGCATCCCAACATCAAAACATACCTACCAGCATATGCTGTTTTTTTTTCACCAGGGTTCTTTCTCTCACCTTATCTATCCTTTACCCCAGGTATGCCGCAGCCACTGTAAGGACGTGTACCTGGGGTAAAGGACAGATGAACACATTCTCAAGGGTATCCCCAGCCTGTGAGGAGTGTAAATAAGCCGGAGTGAGACTGGTGGCACAAGTGTTAATGAGCAACACCTGTCCGCAACACCAAGTGGAGTCACTAGAGATTCTGGGCCTATTGCACAGAATTTGCTATAGGGTCCTAATAGCATCACATTTAGTAGTGGGGTATCCTCAGTCGGGCCCCTCTTAGCCTCTGGGCCCTCTGTCTCCTTTTCCCCCCAATTGCTGCACTCCTGGCCACACCAGTCTCAAGTTCCACAGAGTAGCTCCGGAAGAATAAAAGGAAGAGTATCAGCAGTGAGAGACGAGAGCCTTGGGGATTTTAGTTTTTGTTTTATTTATGTTTGAGCGGCAGTCGTCCCTTAGGGGCTGCCGCTTACTTCCGTTTTGGTTGTTTGTTTATTTTGTTACCAAAGTTTATGTGTACTGTCTGTGCGCTAATGCCTCCTTCTTCCCTGAATTATAGACTATGTTACGAGCTCACAGCATTTAAATATATGTTTTGGAATTATAATATACATATACTTGATCAGTGTGTGAAAAAAGGATGCCTTGAAACTCAAACAATACAGCAGTGACAAGAGTAAATTAATATGTTAAATTTAGACAACACATTTAATTGCTTTTTAGTGAACTGTCATGAACTCAGTGGGTAAGGTTTTAGTGTCTGTTGCTTTTGCCCCATTACACTACTTCATTCATGTTCACACCCAGAAACATTTCAGCAGCGCTGACGCAACACGAGCAGACGAAACTGAGAAACATGGCAACATCACAAAAATAACAATATGACAAGAAGACAGCTCCTTCAGGAAACAACTTTTCCTCTAACAGACAAACAAGTTCTTACAAGGATGTAACAACATGTGACATATGAGAGCAGTTATCAGCAGTGATTTCCACACAGTGGTTATTAAGCACAGTGCTGCTGTGTGACAGTGAAGGTAAAGCTCCAGTGATTTCACGCTGGCAGGGATTCAGCTCTGCTCTCAGATGTCGGAGTGGGCGGCACTGATCTCCTCACTCAGGGACTTAGTAAACAGCGTTTTGTCACGCGAACATAGGAAACCCTTTTCCTTTCTTTAAGCAGCAAACAAAAGAAAGCAGTGTTCACTGACTGGAGCGAGCTTGAACTCATTCTGATACGCTTCTATAATGGCTGCAGAGTTTAAGATGAACAGACCTTGTTCTCATGATCACACATAAGTTCTTAATATCCAAATGAAGATCCACAAATATGATCATCTTTCCAGAATACAGTACCTCTTTTATTAAACTGTGCTGGTCTAAAAGAATAGTTAAAAGAAAATGAAAATTAGCTGAAAATGACCATGAGACCATCCAAGATGTAGACGAGTTTGTTTCTTCATCAGATTTGGAGATATGTAGCATTCCATCACTTGTTCACCAATGGATCATCTGCAGTAAATGGGTGCCATTAGAATAAGAGTTCTCAGAAAGACAGACACTCATATGTGACTGTAGGTAAGGATATAATAAAAGACACCAATGTTTCCTCATTGAAGCACTTGCGGTCAGTAAAAGGAACTTAATTTACAGCCTAAAATTAATCATTAGAAAGTTCCCTTTCATGAATGACAACAAATGATGTTTTGCTAAAAGACGGAAAAGCCAGCTGTATATGTGTTTCCTTATTTGATCTGGATTTATTTTTCTGTGAACAAGGAAACACCCTTTACGAAATGGTTTTACTACCAAAAAAAAACCCACGATTGCAAGGCCTATAGTTCAACCATGTTAAGTAACCACAAATTAACCATGCTTTTGCTACACTAACCATAGTTTAATCATGGTATTTGGTATAGTCCAAACAGCTGATATAAACATCACAATATTCCACAAGTAATTCACACCCAGTCCATCAGTTAACATCCTGAGAACCCAAAAGGTGTAAGAAACATAGCATCCATAATAACGCTTACTCCAGTTAAAAAGTTTATCTCCTGTTGTCTCTTACATCAAAATCCACCCACATATTTGTCTAGATCTGTTTTGGCTTGTAAACGGTGCTTGATCTGTGCATATTCCTCTCCTGATTCAGACCAGACCACTTATTTACCGAAAACTGACTCATGTTTGAAGCATATTTGAGCAATAGTTTGAAGTTAAAAACTTCTTGATGATGGATTTAGTTCTTCAACTTGTAAAGCAACAATGTTATCATGAAGCAAAGGTGTTGACGTGATTAGATTACACACTGTGCATTCCATCATTAACATCAGCTGATTTAGCTGGATTATGAAAGGCATTTGTCAAAGTGTGATCAGATTTAGATTGGTACATTTAGTGAATTGTTTGTAGGATTAATGCCTCATAATGTCCTCTGACGACCTTCAGCAGAAGCTCATTTCCACATTGCTTTATTTTGACTTCAGCTTCAGTGCTTGTTTAACGCAAGAGCTCAATGTTCAGCTAAATGGCATTTAACATGCAATATTAACTAATTAGTGATGTTTGCTTAGTTAAGTGTCATTAGGTGTACCATTGATACTTGACTCAACATTGTCATTCTGAAGTGGAGGGACTGTGGGATATATTTTGGCACTGATGCAGGAGAAGATGTAAAACAATGGAGCAGAGATAACAGAGATCCTGTCACGCTAACGAGAGTGAGACGATCCAGAGAGGAAGCTGTTTGCTGTGTGAAAGCACTGATGGCTCATGCAGACTCATCCGGTCTGAGTAAACTGTGCAACATGTGTTTTACATGCTACAAAAGCATTTAGTTCTTAATTACGGTATTTGCTGGGTAACAATGCTTTATTCATTTTGCATGTTACCTTTCACATCTTTACTGTTTTGTAAATTTTGGTTTCAGAAATGATTGTTTTAGTGTTACATTTTCTTGTAAAAGGAGAAGACCACTTCCAAAACAAAGATTCACATATAATGTACTCACCCCATTGTCATCCAAGATGTTAATGTCTTTCTTTCTTCAATCGTAAAGAAATTATGTTTTTTGAGGAAAACATTTCAGCATTTTTCTTCATACAATGGACTGCTATGGTGCCCCGATTTTGAACTTCCAAAATGCAGTTTAATTGCAGCTTCAAACGATCCCAAATGCGGTTGTAAACGATCCCAGCCGAGAAAGAAGGGTCTTATCTAGTGTAACGATCAGTTATTTTCATAAAAATAATACAATTTATATACTTTTTAATGTCAAACGCTCGTCTTGTCTCACTCTGCCTAAACTGTTTTTGTTCCAGTTCATGACAGTTAGGGTATGTCGAAAAACTCCCATCTCATGTTCTCCCATGTGTTTGATCTTCTTTCCATGTTTACTTTGCAAAGACTGGGTCGGTACTTCTGCAGCGATGTTTTTTGAAGTTGAGGGAGAAAATACAATTGGAGTTTTTCGATACCCTAACTGTCTTGAGCCAGAATACACAGAGTTCAATGAGAGCAAGGCAAGATGAGCGTTTGAGAATAAAAAGTATTTAAATTATATATTTTTTAATGAAAATAACCGATCGTTTCGCTAGATAAGACCCTTCTTCCTTGGCTGGGATCGTTTACAACCACATTGGGATCGTTTGAAGCCACATTTATACTCCATTTTGGAAGTTCAAAATCGGGGCACCATAGCAGTCCATTATATGAAGAAAAATGCTGAAATGTTTTCCTCAAAAAACATAATTTCTTTTTTATGACTGAAGAAAGAAAGACATGAACACTTTGGATGACAATGGGGTGAATACATTATATGCGAATCTTTGTTTTGGAAGTGGACTTCTCTTTTAATGGTGGGTTAAAGTAAGTTGTCACACTTTACATGGGGTATATTATAGACTCCCTCCAAGGGTTTTCATCGTTTCTTCTCTGTGTTTAGCTGCTGGGTGTATACTGCATCTGTTAAAGGGAAGAAAAGCATAAAAATAAATAGACATGTAATTTCTCGAAACTTACTTAGACATTTATCACACTTCTAAGGGCACGAACGCAGTCTAACCTTTCCCTTATGAGGTTTATCGCTGAGATATCAATCAACCACACAACATGAAATGCCAAACAGGTAAAAAGTTAAACGGGTGTAATATTAACCCTGTCAAAATGTCCTTTTTCTTAGAGCGTTCAAGGCCAGTAGAGTCAAAGTCCATATGAAAGCAGCAGCACAGTATGCACTGAATCTACAGTAATTTTGAGAGTTCTCAGAAACACAGACACACATATGTGACTGTAGATAAAGATATAATAAAATAAACCGATGTTTCCTCATTGAAGCCCTTGCTGTCAGTAACAGGAACTTAATTTACAGTCTAAAATTAATCATTAGAAAGTTCCCTTTCATGAATGACAAGAAATGACGTTTTCCTGAAAGACGGAAAAGCCATTCATTGGCTGGATTTATTTTTGATCTGGATTTATTTTTCTGTGAACAAAGAAACACCCTTTACGAATTGTTTCACTACCAAAAAAAAAAACAAAACAAAAAACAAAACAAAAAAAACAACAACAACAACACATGATTGCTAGGCATGATTGCATGCTTTTGCTACACTAACCATAGTTTGGTATGGTATTTGTAGAAAAAGTGTGGTTACACAAATAGTAATCAATACACCAAAAACATGCTACTACCACAATAAAACCATGGTTAATTCTTTGTAATGGACACATCTCATCATAAGCAGTTCTAGTAAATCGCAGAATTTTATTTCCTGTTTGTTTCTCACTAAAAGAAAATGAATATATGTAAACGGAGACTAGCTGTGTAAATACTTGACGTCATCAAGTTTATGAGATGAGATGATATATTACATGCTCTCATTGGTCATTCCTGCCACCTAGTGGTCGTAATTAAAGCCACATTTAACGTTTCAGAAATGCAAACCGTCAAATATGCTCAAATTATGACGATTAGCTATGACGCTAGTGACCCCGCTGAATTAATATTGAGCACGACAATTAGTACAATAAATAGCTGTTTTATAAAGTTGTATGTCACATCCTGTTACAGTATGATTTGAGAGTGATTGAATGATGTTATACAAGACACTCAAATACAGTTACAAACCACATCTCAACACATAAATACAAATTTTGTGCCCATTTACACATAGCACAGAGACAGTACAGATTCATATAATGACTAAAAAAAAGTCACGTCAGTCCACAAGAGAGCTCTCACGTCACATACAGTGTGATATCATGTAAAATGAAATGTAAATGAAACAGTAATATAAAAATTGTGTAAGAATACACGATTAAAATTAAATTAAGAATTACTTTAAATTATTATTTTATTTTTTATTATACGTATTTTTTAATTATTTTGAAATATGTAATATAATTTTGAATAGCATTTTGGAACAGAAATAGATTTATTTATTTAACTTTACGCAAAAAGCATCACAGCTCTTTACCGCCATCCTGTGTTCATCACTTGGCTTCTCCTCTGTACTGTTTGAACTCGCTTTTATAATTTAATGATTATCTCTTCTGTAACCTGACTGTTTATCATGACTTGCAGATTTAATTCTCTGAGTCTGAGATAATATAAACAAAGGCCGCTGTAACCGCGTCTCCTTTAAGAGACGCGCATGACGTGTGGGCGCGGGCTCGAGTAACGGGTGCGCACGCGCTAACCGCGGCGGGTAAAATGAAAGCTGTTGGCAACCAACCGACAGTCCTTAGCAACCGGTTAGCTTTGTTTAACACGCGGTTAAACTGATGAATAAAGTTACGGTTTATCTTCAGACTGAGACTTCAGCTGTATGTTCGTCTCAAGTTATTTTGCGGACATTTTTTTTTAATTCTTTCAACTTTAATTTTTGAGCTAGTGCACTGACAGGTGGAGTGTAAAGCTAGCATTTAAACAAAGCACAGACTTTGAATGAACGACACTCACCTGTAGGATTTGCACTGTTCACAGTCTTCAAACAGAAACCGTCATTCTGATTGTTGTTCTTCATTGTGATTGAAGGATTTGAACATGAGCTCTGTCATGGTGAGTGCTTATTAAAAAGTAATTACTAGAGGGTTATGATTCTAAATATATATATAAATATGAAAGTGATTCATATCTCAGTGTGAGTTGTGTTTATATAGTAAAGACTGTGTTTGATTCAGGATGATCCGACCCTTGAGAGGCATTTTAAGGGTCATAGAGATGCCATCACGAGCCTGGACTTCAACTCTAACATGAAGCAAATAGGTAAATGAATGTGCTTTATACATCCTGTGTCTCTCTGTCCACCATTATAGCTCACAATGATACGTATTCTGAGATGTATTACTGTTTTTATGAATTAAAACCCCTTATTTATCTACATTTTAATAAACAAATTGAGTTAACTGTATAAAATGCCATTGCATTCTTAAATCATTTAATGTCAGGTGTTGGTCATGTTAAAATTGGTCTTCACTGGTGTGTGAGTGTGTTTCAGCCAGCGGCTCCATGGACGCGTGTGTCATGATCTGGAACATGAAGCCTCAGATGAGGGCCTACAGGTTTGTGGGGCACAAGGATGCGGTGACGTGCGTCCAGTTCTCACCCTCTGGTCATCTGGTGGCCTCCGCATCCAGAGACAAGACAGTCCGGCTCTGGGTGCCCAGTGTGTAAGTCATTATGTATCAGGTCACATTCTGTAACTTGCGGTATATAGTTGTTTTGTAATAATAAGCACAAAGTCCTTGTTGGCACATCCATCTGCTTTCAACCTCTTTACTGTTTAAAAAAAAAACAATTTTTTTTTTTTACTATATGGAGTAATTGTTAAAAATCATCCAATAGCAAATTGGCTCATTCTCTGTCAACTCACCCATATCATTTTTTTATATGATGATAAAAATGACATAAATACAGACAAAAGCATGAAATGGCAAAATATTAAATGTGATGGATGAATATTTACTGGGAAATACACTGTTTTGTAGAGGGGGGTCAAAGTGGCTTGAAATGAAAGATCATTATGCTAGTGATGGGAGAAATGAACCTTTTCGAAGCTTCGAATCAGTTGAACCAATTGGTTTGCAAGATGATTCACTGTTCCAAAGTGCTCGAAACACCACACACTATTGACTCCTGCTAATCAAAAGTGTGTAAATGCAACAAAAACTAAAACATGCTAAACATGGGTTTAAACATGCACAAAAACAGCTTTTAAAACCCCATTGCAAATTTTATTGAAAGTATAATACAACAAATGCAATAAAAATAATATAAAATTTTGTATTATAAGCCAATGGACAGTTCAAATATTGGAAAAAAACACTTTGTGTGTGTGTGTGTGTGTTTGTGTGTGTGCACCTGGTATTTATCACGTTATGGTGACCAAATGTCCCCACAAGGATAGTAATACCAGTAAATTTTGACCTTGTGGGGACATTTGTGAGGTCCCCATGAGGAAACAGGCTTATAAATCATGCAGAATGAGATTTTTTGAGAAAGTAAAAGTGTGCACAGTCTCCTGTGAGGGCTAGGTTTAGGTGTAGGGTAGGTGTAGGGCGATAGAAAATAGGGTTTGTACAGTATAAAACCCATTACGCCTATGGAATGTCCCCATAAAACATGTAAACACAACGTGTGTGTGTGTGTGTGTGTGAGTTCATACTCAGGGTCTGGCTGCAGACACACTTGCATTTTCAGACGTGCACTCTCAGACGACAGCACTTCCGGAAGTCTTTTTTAATTTGTATTTTATTTTATTTATTTATTTATTTAATTGAATATCTAAACATTTTACAACAATAGCCAGGTGGTGAAGACAAGAAAAAAGAAACTAAATTACAATGTCACTCGCAATCGGCACTTGCACTCTCAGCTATCTGCACTGACGTCACTTGCAATCCACACAAATTGTGCGTGTTGCCAATGGAGACAAGACGTTGTGGTGGTTAAACAATTAAAACGAATTTAATAGCATAACGTGGGTCTTGCAAGTCATCTGTAGGAGATAAAAACAAGACCTGCAAATCCGTGGCCGCAGAACAGCACAATATGAACGCAATGCGCAAAGTCTCGTTGAGCCTTTTTTTCTCCCGTAGAAAACCATTAACACTTAATATGGCTTAATGTAATAAGACAGCGCTATTAAAAGATAAAATTTGATATACAATTTTATTTTAATAATATAATGTATAATGTAATATAATAGTATATGTATAAAGTGTTTTTCTCCACAAAATGTGGCATAATTTTCCTCCTTTCAGTCATCTTAAAAAGTGTTGAAAATTAGCAGTCTTTTGTGTTCAATTTAATCTTCATATTACAACAATAAAAACATTTTATTTATAAAGCGCATCAGCTACAACACTAATAAGCAAAATAAATGTAGAATGTTTTCAAATGGAGAAAACAAAATAAAGGACAGGAGTTATATCAACTTGTTTTAAACTGCAGTTTATAAGCTGTTTAATAGGCTGAAGAGTGAAGAATTCACTGGATAATGTTAATTCACTGAATAATATTCTCTGGAATATTGGAATATAACAAAAAAAAACATCGTATTTTTTTGTATTTCTCAACTGGTATGTTATATCAGAACTACTAGTATTGTTTTCGTGGTTCTTTTATGAAATGCCCACTGACAGCGCGGCTTATCTATGCATTTACATTTGAGTATACTCAAACTGTGGCGAAGATAATAAATAATTTCCATAGTGTTGTGTATATTTAGAAGTGTATTAGAAAAATAATAATTATATAGTAAATGTTAATATAATTGAGGGTGTTTTAAACAAGTGAATCTTGTTAAAAGTTACCTGCGGTGGCCATCAGAGCATCAACCCGGTGAGTGAACGGCAAAATGAAAGTGACTTCACGAGACGAATGATGAGCAACAGAGAGAGAATTAAATTAAGTGCTTTTTTCTTCAACATGCGCTCATTCATGACTATATTATTTAATTCATGCAAAGTGACATTTATTGGGACAGGACTTGATGGATTATTTTACGTGACTGTGAGTTCGAGCTATTTCTTATGCCTATACGTGACTCTGACTTCATGAGACTAATGAGCATACAACAGCGAGAGAATTAGATTCAGCGCTTTCATTTCCAGCATGTGCTTATTCATGGCTGTATATTGTTTAATTCAGGCAAAGTTATGTTTATTGGGACAGGATCTCTATTTCTTAGAGCCAAGCTGCATAAACCAGCTACATATCAGGCATTTATGTATCACATCTAATATGAGCATTAATGGCTGTTAAATTAAATAAAGTTTACTAATTACAGCAAAGTAAGAAAGTAGGCTATGCTTTACCTTTTCACGCCGTTGTTGTCGGGTCTCCCCTCAGGTGCGCTGTATGCATGCAATTCTCAAAACACCCACAAGATGGCGGCATTTATTGTGAACCCGATATTACAAAACCGATAACCGATTATGGAAAAATATTGATAAATCGATATATCGGTCGATCTCTACAGACAAGCAGGTGAGCCCAGAATAAACACAACGGTGTGTTTATTCGCGTTTTCCCATATAGAATAATCTCTACAGCCCTTTTATATCATTGTCTTTGTCCATTATGCTACATTATGTGTTTTATTTATATTGATTTTCTTCGGGAGGAAAACGTCTATTTAACGCATTGCGTTCTGGGCACGTCTGCTTGCCTATATGGATTTGGTCCTTTTAATATCACTTAATGCATTTCTTATTGCGCGTTCATATCTGCTGGTATATAGTCAACAATAAGGTTTAACTGAATTTGGTCTTTATCATCTTAGTCTGTTTTGCCACATTAAGCGTTTGTTGGGCAAGTACGTATAAAAGTGAAAGTTTGCGCGTTGTATTCCTGGTCATGATTGCCTTGAAGTACTTTAAATTAATAACTATATATTGAATTTGATTTTTAATGGCACTTATTGTATCTTAATACATTAAGACATATTAAGTGTTTATGGTTTTCTACAAGAGGAAAACGGTTAACAAGAGACTTTTTGCGCATTGTGTTAATATTCAGCTGTTCTGAGGCCACGGATTTGTGGGTCTTGTCTTTATCTCCTACAGATGACTTGCAGGACCCTGTACGTTATGCTATTAAATTCGTTTTAATCGTTTAACTACCACAGCGTCTTATTTCCATTGGCAACATGCACCATTTGTGTGGATTGCAAGACAATGGCAGGTAGCAGAGAGTGCATGTGACAACTGCGAGTGATTTTGTAATTTAATGTCTTTTTTCTTGTCTTCACCACCTGGCTACTGTTGTAAAATGTTGAGAGATTCAATTAAAAAATAATAAATAAATAGAATAAACTAAAAAATAAAATAGACCGCAAGTGACGTCACTTCCGGAAGTGCAGATGTCTGAGAGTGCACGTCTGAAAATGCAAGTGCATGTCTGCAGCCAGACCCTTCTCGAGATACTGGGATTTCAATATGGCTCCAGAAGTAAATTGTTAAATTGTACACATTTTCAGTGGTCAAAAAACAAATGTGGGTCACTTTATACTCCGCTGATAGTTTATTACTTTTGAAGAGTAATGTCTGAAACCTAAAAGTGTATCTTCTTTCCCTCCATCAAAACAATTGCATAGATCATACATGACTGAGAGCCTCAAATATTATTTCTCCAAAGTTCCCTACAAATCAAGAAGTATTAAAGTTATCTCAATATAATTTTAGATTTTGGTTTTTAATAAACTTTCCTGTTGGTATCATCCATGTACAAATTGTTGAATTTTTCCCATTTTCAATGGTTGAAAAACAAATGTGGGTCACTTTTTATTGCTCAGTAGATATTCATTCACATGTAGTATTTTGGCTTTCGTGTTTGTTTTTATATTTGTCGTGTTTTAGCCAAGTTGACACACAACAACCCAGTTACATTTATCACATTCTACCCATGATCCAATATGTTGGTTGGTTACAGCTGCCAAAGAGATGATTAATAATGTCAGATCTCTCTGGACAGTTATTTGTAGCTGAAGTGTATAATTACAAGTGTGGCAATAACAATTCCAAACAGATTGTTTTCTAAAAGTTTTCCTGACATTTAAATCTGTCATCCACTGGATGGTGAAACAGCAGAAACTAATGTCAGAGACACAGTGTTTGACTCCTCAGGGGACCAGTGACACTAGGTGGCAGCAAAAAGCCATGAAGAGAGAAGCACTTTGAGCAGCAATTCTGAATACTGCAGGGACTAAATTGAATCAGATTCTTCAAGCCAACGTGTGGCTCAAACACATGGCACACTTACAGAGATGTGGATGTCTTACCTTCAAACATATTTAGATTCATGTTCTACTTTCATGTCATTTCTATTTCCAAGTGTTTCTGTAGAGTGTCTAGATGATTGATGCCCATATTAAGAGCCTTGTATGCTCTTCATAGCCAAAGAAATCAAACCTTCTGTTCTGCCAGTGACTAATGCTCCCATAAGTCTTTTCTCTCAATCAGTGAGATGCTGGATGTGGGTGTTGGTACAGAAATAGCTGCTTCAGAAGCTGATAATCATGTTGTCTGAAAGCCTGAGCGAGTCTCATCACGATCGCATTGAGACGCTTGTCCATTCGATCCTTCTTTACGCGTTATAGAGAAATTAGAGAGTTTCTTCAAAAACTGCCCTCCATAAAACACTGATGTGAAGAGCTGGACTACAAATGTAGTCCAGAGACATTTACACGAACACTGAGGTTTAACGCTTGACACCACTGGTGAAAGTGCTTCTTGTCATTTAAAAATAGTTCAGTTTTCAAATCTTATACACACAAAGCAAGAATTCTATTTTTTTTTTCCGTTTTGTGTACATTATATACACTGTCGGGTCGGTAATGTTTATTAATGTTTTTGAAAGAAGTCTCTTCTGCTCACCAGGGCTTTCATTTGATCAACAGTAAAAATAGTAACATTATGAAATATTATTACAATTTAAAATAACTGCTTTCTATGTGAATATAACGTAAAATGTAATTTATTCCCGTGATCAAAGTTTCAGCATCATTACTTCAGTTTCATCAGTACTATCAGTCTTCAGTTTCACATGATCCTTCGGAAATCATTCTAATATGCTGATTTGCCGCTCAAGATGCATTTCTAATGATTATCAATGCTGAAAACATTTGTGCTGCTTCATAGAAAGTTCAAAATACCAGCATTTATTTGAATTCTTTTGAATTTTAAGTTTCTTTTGTAGCATTCTAAATGATTTTATTGTCACTTTAGATGGATCCTTGATGAATGAAAGTGTTAATTTCTTTAAAAAAAAGCTTACTCAAGACTTGAACGATAGATGGGATAATAGTGTGTTTTTTTTATATTAATTAAAAGTACATTAAAATGTTTACACTGTGTGCAGAATTATTAGGCATGTTGATATTCTGGTCATATATTTTTTTTCCAAACACATTTTACCAATTCCAAACCACATCAGTCTTAATAACTACTGTCAATTTTGTATTTAATCATTTATATGTGATATATAATTGTCCGTGAAGGCAGGAAATGAAAAACTTCTTATATTCAGGTGTGCATAATTATTAGGCATGTTTTCTTTTACAGATAAAATGAGCCAAAAAAAGATATTTAACCCAGACGAAAAGTCCAAATTATTAAATGCCCATGAGAAGAATGCAATACTAATGCAATACAAGAATTTGCAAAGTTAAGGCTTGACCATTGGACAGCTTGTTGAGTCTGCATGGTCAGAAAAAACAGGTGGAGAAGAAAAGATGCATGTTAACTGCAAAAGAATTAGAAATTAAGGTGAAGTAGGTGTGACACCATCAGGAACCGTTTCCAGTTCTCCAGCGCCACCATTTTCCAGAACTGCAACCTACCTGGAGTCTTCAGAAGTGCAATGTGTCAGGTTCTCAGAGACTTTGCTTGGTAAAAAATCCTAAAAAATGCCCTTGACTTAATAAGAATAACAAGCTGACGTGTTGTAAAATACATGAAGACAGTTTTTTTTTATAGGCTTTATAGACAGATAAGTTGAGAGTGACTCTTGAAGGAAAAGCATCACATCATCTTGTATCCTCTGATTCAAGAATTCATCTTCCAAAATCTGGCAGTAGGTTTTGGGAGTTCATTTTAGCCCATCTCTGCAAGTCAGACTTTTCAGGATAGGAGACTAAACATGAACTCCCAAAACTTACTGGCAGTTTTTAGAAGATGAATTCTTGAATCAGAGGTACAAGAGGATGTGATGCTTGTCCTTCAAGAGTCACTCTCAACTTATCTGTCTATAAAGCCTATAAAAAACTGTCTTCATGTATTTCACAACACGTCAGCTTGTTATTCTTATTAAGTCAGGGGCATTTTTTAGGATTTTTTACCAAGCAAAGTCTCTGAGAACCTGACACATTGCACTTCTGAAGACTCCAGGTAGGTTGCAGTTCTGGAAAATGGTGGCGCTGGAGAACTGGAAACGGTTCCTGATGGTGTCACACCTAATTCTTCACCTTAATTTCTAATTCTTTTGCAGTTAACATGCATCTTTTCTTCTCCACCTGTTTTTTCTGACCATGCAGACTCAACAAGCATTTCGCTGTCCAATGGTCAAGTCTTAACTTTGCAAATTCTTTTATTGCATTAGTATTGCATTCTTCTCATGGGCATTTAATAATTTGGACTTTTCAGTCTGGGTTAAATATCTTTTTTGGCTCATTTTATCTGTAAAAGAAAACATGCCTAATAATTATGCACACCTGAATATAAGGAGTTTTTCACTTTCAGCCTTCACGGACAATTATATATCACATATAAATGATTAAATACAAAATTGACAGTAGTTATTAAGACTGATGTGGTTTGGAATTGGTAAAATGTGTTTGGAAAAAAAATATGACCAGAATATCAACATGCCTAATAATTCTGCACACAGTGTATGTGTGTATATATAGAGAGAGAGAGAGAGATTATATTATATTAAATTGCTTTAAATTGTTTTTCCCCCATCAATCTACACTCCATACACCATAATGACTAAGCACAAAACAGGTTTGCAACAACTATTCAAATTATTAGAAATAAAAAAAACTGAAATGATTACATTGCATAAGTATTCATACCCTTTTCTGGGACACTTGAAATTCAGCTCAGGAGCACTCACATCTAGGGCTGATGAATCGCATTCGATTATGAGCGCGATTTGGCGTAGCTTGTCAGTGATTTACGGCTCTGTGTATTAATTGCCGCTCCAGCTGAACGCACGTGATGGAGTTTTACTACTAATCAAAGTACCGGCTTTACTGACTAAGCGCGCCTCTTAAACGCATTCGATTAATCGTGCAGCCCTACTCACATCCCTTGTAGATGTTACTACACTTCGAGTGGAGTTAAACCATGGTAAATTACTTTGAACGAGTATGATTTGGAAAGGTCTAACAGCTGAAATTGCATATCAGAGCAAAAACCAAGCAGTTTTGAGGTCAAAATAACTGCATGCAGAGCTCAGAAACAGGCTTGCAAGGCACAGATCTGGGGAAGAGTTCAGGAAAAATATTCTTCTGCATTGAAGGTTCACATAAGCATGTAGCCTACATTATCCATACTGGAGACGCTTGGAACGACTACGACTCTTCCTAGACAACTCTGTCCATGCATGGCCCAACCAGAGCCTTGGCTTAAACACAAATATTTCTGGAGAAACCTGACAGCCTCCATGCAAGCTGACAGAGCTTGAGAAATGAAGAGGTGAGGCGAAGAATGGCAGATAATTGCCAAATGCAGTTGTGCAAAGCTTGTTGCATCATACCCAAAATGACATGAGGCTGTAAAGTTTCTGCTTCAACTAAGTACTGAGTTAAGGGTATGAATATTTATGCAATGTACACTGCCCTCCGAAAGTTTGGAAACACCCCTGGCAAAGTGTGTTTTTTGGACGATATCCGCATAAATCCTTATCATTTTTTGGTGCAAATACATTAAAGTAACTTGACATTATCATTGAAGACCAGCAATAATAATTTTCATTTTGATTACATAATAATGGCAATATATACATGTCAAAGTCAGACATGCCACTTTGCCAGCTGTGATGCCTGGTTACTGGTTTAAACTTGGCCCAGGTTTTTAAAAGATTTTTGGGTCAGCACACCTTAATAGCTTCAACAATTGATTGCCAGTTAAGTTTAGAATATAATGAATTTAGGCCCAGATTATGCAGAGCTGTTATAGCTGCTAATGGTGGATATTTTGATGAATCGAAAATTTACGTTTTTTCTATGTATAAACTGTAATAAAATGTTTTCGTAGTTTGTGTTGTCCCTTATCAGTGCAAAATTATCACAAATTAAAAAGGATTCATGCCAATATTGTCCAAAACCCCACTTTTCTAGGGCGTTTCCAAACTTTTGGAGGGCAGTGTACTTATTTCAGTGTTTTTTTTTTTAATAAATCTGCAAATTTGTCACAAATTTGCTTTTTGCTTTGTCATTATGGTGTATGGAGTGTACATTGATGGGGAAAAAAGTAAAGCAGTTTAACATAAGGCTGCAACATAACAAAACGCGGTAAAAAAAAGGGTATGAATACTTTCGCAAGGCACTGTAATATAAATTAAAAAACAGATGAAAGCTTATTTAAAGATGGAAGACCAAAAAGATATGCTTTGTTGGAAGACGTATGGAAATAATGTGTGATTTTTTTTTTTCTGTTCAGGAAAGGGGAATCAACAGTGTTTCGAGCGCATACGGGAACAGTGCGCAGCGTGAGCTTCTCCAGTGATGGACAGACACTCCTCACTTCTTCTGATGACAAAAGCATCAAAGTCTGGACCGTTCATCGACAGAAATTCCTCTTCTCCCTCAACCAGCACATCAACTGGGTGCGCTGTGCCAAGTACGTGTTTTTAAAGGGTTCAGACAGTTATGGAAGAATAATAATAATAAGGGATGTTTCTCTGCTCTAAAATATTTCATACTGTACATTAATAAGTAAACACAGCCAAACAATTTGAAAAGTTCCTCCCATGTAGAGCAACAGGAGTCACATGAGGGATTCACAGACATGTACATACCGAGTCAAACATTCAAAACTCTGCACAACCTGTGAGGATCAATAAAACGAGAAAATAGAGAAGAGAATAACAATATTGAGACTGAGATTGAGCTGGATGTGATTAACCAGCCGAATCTCACAGGACCAGAGCAGTTAATGATGTGATGGTTAAAGTTAAACTGTCTTTAATAGTATACCATAAATCCTGTAGGTTTTCACCGGATGGCCGTCTGATTGTCTCTGCCAGCGATGATAAAACTGTGAAGCTGTGGGACAAGAACAGCAGAGAGTGCATTCATTCATTCTGTGAGCATGGCGGGTGAGTGAAAGGCAGCGGATATAGAACTGAATTACACCACTAAGACACAGTCACAGCAGTGTCTGTGCTCTTATTTCAGATATGTGAATTACGCTGACTTTCACCCGAGCGGCACTTGTATCGCAGCTGCCAGCACAGATAACACAGTGAAGGTGTGGGACATTCGCACACACAAACTCCTGCAGCACTACCAAGGTGAGAGTCACTACGCAATACAGGTCATTACCATATGCTAACATATGCATTGGGTTTTGTTGTTCTTGTGAGGTTTATTGGTAGATAAACTATTAAAAGTTTAGCTATTAATCTACCGTGCATCAGAGGTCTTGACTTTCTCCACTATATCAAACAAATACAGTCATCATTTTAAGATAATCTGTAAACTGATATTTGGTTCTAAAAAATATTTTTTAATTATTGAATTTTTCTCTTGGTAATCCACGTTACTTGTCATATTGTGAACAAATTATCATGACTTTATTATTATTATTTTTTTATCTGAGATGTATGTAAGGTTGCATTGCAGTTAAGCCAGCTGCATTCAGATCTGCCTCTATTCCTGTGTAAAACCCTTACTTTTCTATATCCGGTCAACATGCCATGAATAAAATCAAGTCATTCTTGTTTGATGAAGTTAGTCACAATTTCCTCATGCTGACATTAATTTATAATTATTTTAATTGACTGTATAATGCCTTGTTTTACCCCCTATTTATGAAAAGTGTCTCATGTTAATATGTGACTGCATGTGTTATGCATTTCAAACTGTATAGCTTTAAAAGAAAAAAATACTGTATCATGATTCAACATGATCAAGTAATGCATAATGCATACAGAACATGTAAGTCTAGATGTGTTTTTGAATTTGAATGTGTACATACTAGACACTCACAGTCTGCACCATGTTATGCAGTATGGAGTTGTAGATAATGTTGTATTAATAGCTTGAGCAATATCAGTAAGTTGTTTTACGCTGTATTTTCTTCATTAGTCTGCTGGGGGCGTTACGCTCGCTGATGTTCAGTGTCCATTCATGAGGCTGACGTCATGAGGAGCGAAGGCTGTCTGTCCTCAGACCCAGAGAAAGGCCTGCTCAGCTCAGAGCTTCAGTATGGCCGTGTGTAAAACCGCTTAAAGAAACAAAAAAGTTTTTTTTAGAGGAAACATAGTGTAAGACTAGCTCACAGTGGTAATTCCACAGAGCTGTTTCTTCTGGTGTTTCCACATTTAAATTTTCTCACTTCAAGTTAATTAGGATGTTTGTGCACAATCACAGGATCTTTTGTTTGGGTCTCTTTATTTATTCAAAAATGCATAACTACAGTTCACACATACAGTAAATACACCTCTTCTATAATGAGAGTGTTTTTAATTAAAATTCATGTTGATACATATTGACATTTTCTGGGTAGCATAAAGTGAAATTTGTCAGGGTGAACTGCTCTGATATCAGTAAATAATAATAATAATAATAATAATTAAAAATAAAATAAAATGAAATTTTTGAAAATAACTCCATTAATTAGATTTAAAATGTTTCATTTTTAGTTCTTAGAAAATATTAAAACAATAATTCTTTTAAATGTTTGGAAAAACTTGTCTTCTAAATCAAAGTCACGTGAGGCAGCCAACATACAAAAACAAGCAGCAAAAAAAAAATCATAAAACAGGAAATTAAATTACATAGGACCCCTGCAGACCCTTGTTACTGTGTCGAGGTCAATGAGACAAGGCAAGCTTAGTTCAGATTTTACAATATCATATAGACTCCCTAAAAATGTCATATTTATGAATTCATAGTTCAGATTTATTTGTGATACAAACACACACACACAGGTGACCCTGGACCACAAAACCATGAGGGTCAATTTTTTGAAATTGAGATTTATGCATCATCTGAAAGCTAAATAAATAAGCTTTCCATTGATGTATGGTTTGTTAGGACAGAACAACATTATCGAGCCGGGATGCAACTATTTGAAAATCTGAGGATGCCAAAAAAAAAAAAAGTGAGCAAATTCTTAGCAATGCATATTACTAATCAAAAATTAAGTTTTGGTATATTTACAGTAGGGAATTTACAAAATATCTTCATGGGACATGATCTTTAATTAATATCCTAATGATTTTTGGCATTAAAGAAAAATGTATAATTTTGACCCATACAATGTATTTTTGGCTATTGCTACAAATAAACCATTGCTACTTAAGACTGCTTTTGTGGTCCAGGGTCAGATATGTATGTTATTTATTTACATTGAATACAGGTTAATTTGCAGTGAGAAAAACATGGTTTATGCTGATTGCAGTGTAGTTATGGAAAACTGTTCAGATCCACTTCTATAGATGCAGGGCCCTATGAAATCTGTTTTATTTTTTCCCAAATTCCAATTTTTTCCATTTAATTTTTTTTGGATTCAGTTTTTTTTTTTTTCCATTTAAATTTTTCTAGACTCTTTTTTTTAATGGTTAAATTAAAAAATATTTATAAAAAAGCATGTCTAATTAATTGAAATCACAATTTAAGAGCAGTTTATTAGGTTTAAATGTGACATTTTTAAGCCCCTATAAAATATGATTTTTTTTTTTTTTATTTTTGTCAAATTCCATTTTATTTAGTTTAATTATTCAGTATTTACCATTAATTCCTAATTAATTGATTTCATGAAAAAATATTTTAATATTATTTATATTATTTATTATTCTGGATTGTGTTATTTACATTTTTCTAGTAAATACATTCTCTTGTAAATATTCCTTAAAGTTTTAATAATAATTTTATTATTAGTAGTAGTACTGTCATTACATTAAGTAATTTACATATTTTTGACACAGTTTCTTCAAGTTAAACCAAATTTTTATTTTGATGGGTTGTTGTGAAGACCTTTATGGCAATAGTTTTTCTTTTTCTCAAGAGAAACGGTACAATGCTCATAAAATGACTCTCAGAGCATTCGAGATTATTACTACAGATTATGTTTGTGTTCATGTACTCGTATATTGAGGCGGCAGAGGCTGAAAACACAGCGAGTGTCACGCTTGCTTCAATGTGCGCGTAGCAAACAAAACTGCGCATCTGTGCCATTCATTCACACAGAGACACGAAAACATGTAGGATTCATATTTAAATAGTCTTCTTGTGGCTTAATATTCACAGACGCTAGTCCATAAGGCTACGTTCACACTTGGCGTCTTTTTTCAAACTGCCAGCGTCTGTTTTACATTATAATTCTATGGAGTAAACCGTCTTTTCAAAAAAGTCATGAGCGCTTTTTTTAAACGCCACCGCCGGCGTCTTTTTCTGCAGCTCAAAGCGTCTTTTCAAGTTGAAAAAAGTTCAACTTTTCTGAAAAGAACGCCCTACATCAAGCGCCTTTTTGACAGCTGACCAATGACAAGCGAGTAGCGAGACCTCTCGTTTCCATAACAACAAGAACAGCAAGAAAAATGGAGACGGTGCCAGTTGATAGACTTTTATTTTATTGTTGTTAACTGACATTCTCCTCCCCGTTAACTTTAAAAACCGACGCGCTGTCCACAAGGCTATCGGAGCCACGCGTTGGTTTTTGTTAACATGAACGCCGCTGCGCTTCGGGTGTCCCTTTGCTTCCTGTCTAAATACTGCCTTATCAAGTAAAGGGATAAAAATGCTAAAAAATAATAATAATAATAATAATAAAACACCAGCGCAAGAGCGAGCTTCCCCTTTTCTCAAGATTCATACGATTGCAGCTGTTGTTATAGCAACAAAAGACGCCCTCGGCTGCAACGCTGCCAGCTTCGTTTTTTACTAAAAAAGCGCCGTTGTCAACTTTTTCTTGTCAAAAAAGACGCCAAGTGTGAACCTAGCCTAACACATTTTGATTTAAGTGTACTGACCTACTTTGGATTTGTGATGTGATCTAGGAAAACCCAGCACAAATTTGACCATTTTTAGATAACATGCCATATGAAAGCTGGGTTCAAGCCCTTCCCAAAACTTTTATTTTGTCCATAGCTTGAATGTAACAAAAGTTATGGCTATCTTAAGTTGGCCGATAGCTATGATTTTCAGGAATGGAGTTTTGAGAAAAATGGTTTTAAAGTGAGACGGGTTTCACTTCACTGGTTTAACGAGAGCTGTCTGTGAGAGCACTATACTGCATCATTACCCAAACAGACTTATGTTACCCTAAAGAGAACAGTTTTCTGTTGTTTATTATGGGCATAGTCTCTGAACTTTTGATCACCACTTGTATGTTTTGATAGCATGAATATTGTACCTTGTAGTTTACATTTAGAAAAGCGAGCGCAGCGCAACTGTTAGCACACTGTGCATATAACAGACTGTCATCAGACTCCGGACAGGTAGGGAGAGCAGAGTGTTTGTGTCTGTAGTGTGTGATGTTTGTGCTGTTTCAGTTCATAGTGCGATGGTGAACAGCCTGTCCTTCCATCCATCTGGAAACTACCTCATCACAGCCTCCAGTGACTCCACGCTGAAGATCTTGGACCTGCTGGAGGGCCGACTGTTGTACACG
The DNA here is from genome assembly GCA_012976165.1 of Labeo catla. Classification (NCBI taxonomy): domain Eukaryota; kingdom Metazoa; phylum Chordata; class Actinopteri; order Cypriniformes; family Cyprinidae; genus Labeo; species Labeo catla. The sequence continues at coordinate 9,014 of VONZ01001968.1, read as the reverse complement.
CTCCATGGCCATCAGGTGACACATGACATCCTGAGTTTTCACTGACCTCTGCATTAGTTCTGACTAGTGTTGTCGCAATACCAAAATTTTGACTTCGATACGATACCTGACTAAAATATCACGATACTACTACTGAAATTGAATAATAGATTATCCAAATGGAGATCATAGTTATTTTATCTATTAAAACAAAGCATTTCACCCCCCCTTAAAAATAATAATAACAATAAAGGATTATGGTGAACAACTGTCAAGCCTACAGGTATGTAGAGATCTTTGCTATATTGGTAAGTTAGCTTAAAGGATAAAGCCAAATCTTATTTCATGATATAGTAATTTTAATTCACAACAACAATTTATATCATGACATAGTCATTTTTTTTTGTTATTTTATCTTTGTTATTAATAAGAACCTAGATGCAAGTAACACACTAAAGGACAACTACAGTAAAACAAAGACACAAATTAAATAAAGAGGGTCTTATGAAATCTGTTTTATTTTTTCCTAAATTCCATTTAAATTTTTCCAGACTATTTTAATGGTTACATTAAAAAAAGATTTATCAAAAAGCATGTCCAATTAATTGAAATCATGAAACTTGCAGAATTTAACAATTTTTTGTTTTTAAGGCCCTATGAAATACCTTTTATTATTTTTCTCAAATTCAGTTTTGTTTGTGAGTCTCCATTTTCTGTTAATTTTTTTGGATTCTATTTTAATCGTTTCATTACATTTTAATAATCAAAAGCATGTCTAATGAATTTATAAAGGATAATTAGATTTGATAAAGAATTAATTTATTATAGGCTATTTATTTCTTTTTTTCAGAAATACTGTGTTGTGTATTTACAATTTTCTGGTAAATAAATTCAGGTAAATATTTTTTTTTCTGGTAAATATTCCTTAAACATTGTTTTAATAATATTTTTTATTAGTAGTAGTAGTGCTATCTTTACATTAAGTAATATGTAAATATATTTCTGACTGTCACGTTAAAGCGAACTTTTATTTTGACGGGTTGCTGTGAAGACCTTTAGGGTCTTCATTATATGATGATAGTTTTCTGCAAAAGAAAACACCGCAAGTGTCATGCGTATGTAAACAAATTTGCCATTCACTAACACAGACATGCAGAAATACGGCTCCTATTAAAATGCATTCTTAAAATACCGGTACTAGTAAAATGCAGAAAGGTACCGTTTTTAAAAGCAGGGTATCGCGATACTTTTTAAGTACCAGTATATATCGTGCAACACTAGTTCTGACACTTGATTACATGTCCATCTGTGGATCAAGTGACTTCAGTTGCTCTTTTTCAATACTGTCCACAAGCTGCGTAACTGTGGTTCTTTACTGTTGTATAGTAACCCATGACGTCCAAACATATTTGACACCAAGTTAAAGTGAAGGAAAAGCAAACCTGGAGTGTTTTTGTTCACAAAGCATATTAAAAGTGAACCTGCACTGTGGATATCTGAGACACTTTCAAATCTGCATCATCTCAGCTATGCAGACTTCCTCTCCACTCATACTTTATAGACCTATCTTGCCTTATGCTGAAGACAATCATTTACATAAAGTGAACGTTGACCACTACTTTTCAGTGACTTTTCTTGCCGATTAGTATAATTAGAAGTTTTGGACGGCATGCTTAATGCAGTAAATCAACAGGTGTGCTGCTCCGAAAGCTAGTTCAACACAAATACTCACATTAACTTACATGATGCACTTCATGAGATTTGGTGCTAGCAACGGCAAGGTCACAGGTTGGATTTCTTGAGTGCAATGTATTTCCTTATGGATAAAAGTGTTTGTTAAATTAATATATGCGAATAAATGTACGTTTAATCTTTAAGGCACTTCACAGGACCAGTGTTGATAAGGCATTTGGCGAATATGCCTTTGTTTGATGGGTCAAAGTGCTATGTTGGCTTGCTCTTGTTCTGCAAATGAATGAATTAATCACATCACAGAAGTGATGATCTGTTCATATCAGCACTGCCACTTCCCTACATATGGTATTTTCCCTTTAGTGGAGTGATAGCTAAATCAGTCCTGTCCTAAGAGTATTAAAAACTGACCGCCTACTCATTGACAATGAGTCATATATGCATTGCAAACCTGAATGCTCCTGGTTAACTTTACAGTGGCACTGCAGAGTGTAGCGAACGCCTGCTATCGTCAGTGGGAGTGAGATGAGTGAATAACCTCGGCTTTTAACAGAAAGACCCTGAAAGGTAAAAGAAGCTGGAAATAAATGCTTTACATGAGGAATGGTGCACCGCGATTGGATGGACAGTCATATTTACCACCGAACCGCACTCAAGTCTGCTTGAAAAGGTGGTTTGGGTGAAGTTCTTGTGGACTGGCATACAGTTCCACATTGCTATGAGCCACTATTGGTGTAATTGTTATGTTTCCATGCTCCTGCTCACTCTTGTGTAATGCAGCTAAATTATCTTTAGAGAAAAGCTTGCATTCTTCACATCTGCAGCGATGTGTCTGTAGAGGACAAACACAAGTGCAGCTCTGTTAGTATGTTTTTGTGCTAAATCTCAGTGGTTAACTAGCTACAGCTGCTCTTACTGATGACAGTTTAGACTCAAAGAAGAAAAGAAACCTGCGAGACTGGAGTTAAACTCACGTTTGGACCTTTGAAATGCTCGCAGACCATCAGTGGCCTATTTGTGGATTCGTCTCTGACACATTTTTGGCCTTTTGGGCTGCTTTGAGGATCCATCGCACAAATCTGAGGTCTCCATCCCATCTGTTGTTTGACATCTGCTGCTCTGGACTATGAAGTGCTTGTGTCGGCCTCTCCTGACTGACCTCATCTTCCTACACGCCTGTTGCGTAACTTCCCACTGAAAGGCTCTCGTTCAATCCACACTCACCACATTTGGAGCTGCGTGCTCAAACAACTGGTGTTGTTTTCCCAGCAGTATGTTTGGCCTTTAAATGAGAGGTTCACCAGCACCTCCAGCTATTCCAATACCAGACGAGTAGGTTAGGTTTTGAGGGATAGTTTTTCAGCTTGTATTTCATCTTGGATCAGTATGTCAGCATTTGTTTTGGCTATCACATATAAATATGCCTTTGCTCAACGCACAGCCAGTCATCCAATCTCAGACTGACTGATACTGGTCAGCGGGTTTTAGTGTTATCCAGTCTGTGATGTTTCCACTGAGGCTGTTAAGTCAATCCAGTATGTGTTTTAGTTCTAATACTTGCAGGATATTTCATACCTAAACATAGCATATAAACAGCTTTGTAAGCAGTGATGAGTTGCAGCTCGTTATCACATTAGTTCCTCTGCAGTGGCTTACTTGAGGGTACGGTATTGAAACGGATGTTGCAATAGTTTTTTCTAGGGCTGCCTCCTAAGAGTCGACTAACCGTTAATTGACCAAAATTTTATTAGTCGCTTAGTCACAGAAAAAAAAAAAATCCACAGGAAGTCACTGACGAACAGATCATTAACAGCTGGTCTGTGTGATTTGGGCATGACATCCAAACGCTCGCATATCATTCATCTGGCTTATCATCTGAAATATGCAAGTAGTAGTAACTTGGCTGCTCAATCAAATGTTAATGTAGAAAAATGTGCACTAGGGCTGCACGATAAATCGCGACAATATCGCAATCGATATTAAGAAAAGCTGCGATATTCATGTGCGCATCTTGTCAGTGATACACGGTTCTATGATCAGTAGTAAATCACCATCCGAAGGCCAGAGGGCGCTCTCGCGCGAAATCTCCAAATATGTCCCGAAGAAGAATCCAGGAAATAACGATCGCTGCAGCTGAATAAACAGAAGATTTAACTGCTTTCATTGATTTAACGTGACTAATAAACACACAACTACGACAATATATGGTTTATCTGACTTCTTATTATAATTTTCATTATAATACAGCATATAATAATGCAGTGTTATTTGACATTGCTTGTATTACTGTTTAGAATGCTATAAAATATTTTGCGTGCCTTATTCTGTGTAAGAAGCCACATCATCTCACAGAAGGATTTATTTGAATCACTCGACTTAAGTTATGAAGTGAGTTTTAAGTAAAAAAACATGTTATTAAATTTGGTATTTACACGTGCTTTCAGATTTAGCAGCATTTACACCGTAGTTCACCAAGAAGCTACGCAAGAAACTTTATTATCGCAGCGTGATTTGATAATATCGATGTATAATATTGATGATATCGTCTGTGTGGTTTTGCGCAGCTTGTCGGTGAATTACGGCTCTGTATATTGACGCTGCTCTGTCTGAAAGCACGCACGTGGTGGAGATTTACTGCTGATTACAGAACCGGCTTTAATGACAAAATGCGCAAGGATATCGAATGGTAGCACGCTTACTACATGACGGATGGAAGTGGTGGTGCGGTGACTTGCTCATAAAATACTCCGTCATTTTTGGTCATACAGATAAAAGTAATACATCTTTTGAATCTGTAAAGGCTCTATGTTTGTTTGCACTCAGAATAACAACGAAACGTTGTGCTTTTGTACAATAATGAAATCAAATGGTGTGCTTTCTGCCATCTCGGTCTCTGCGCGTCAGGAAAAAACAACAGTGTCGCCGACTTCATCTCTTAAGCCAAAACAAAGAAAGCACTAGTTTATCAATAAATTATTAAAATGTTACTGCAGCCTCATCAATACACCATTTTCAAGTTCAACTCTACTGATGTTAATCTAACATTCCTGTCTGGTTTGTTTGTGGATCAAAATGACAGATTCTGCGTTATGATTGGTCAGATCGACTGTCAATCAGACTCCAGGTGAATGGTGCTAAAGCCTGGTCACTGAACAGTCTGCATAGTCCAACCCCTTTTTCGAGTCTTATGCTGCATTCCAGACAACTCAAAATTCCAGGCAACTCAAAATAGATAATGTCTGGAACACAGCTTGAATATCCAACCCGTGATCTGCCCCGACCTCAGCAGGATGCATCATTTCACGCCACTGCTTCCAACATAGTGTGAAGTTACCTTTTGTCAAATTAGACATCTTAATTTTAGTTTTTAACAGCTGTTTTCAAAATGAAAGGCAGCATTTTGTGTTCTTTTTTCTTTTTTTTTTTTTTTCTCATGTTTTTGCCATAATTAATTACAGAAATATGTTAATGTGACGTGTGATTGACTGGAACTCACTGAAGTTGAAAGTGGGACATTTCAACTCGGATGTTTCCACTTCCAACCTTATCTGGAATGTGGCGTTATGTCATGAAGAGAAGAGATGTCATTCAGAGGGAGAGGGGAGGTTAATTTTTTTGATTAAAGATTACAAGTGCAAATTAATAAATCTCTAATTAATTAATGGATCTCATTCTCATACTTTTAGGAAAGTCTGTACTTCGTGGGCAATAATATGTCACTGTCAGTGTGAATGGCCTATAAGGGTTCACTGGGTTCTTGTAGTCATTAGCAAGTGTCTGTCTCGTTAGAAGCTGTCATTAACTCTAGCAAGTCGCTCTTGGCTCTGAGAAGAGATCAGCAGGTGCTGCTACCATGCTACATGCTAACGCACGACACACAGGGTGAATGTTGTGTCTGTGTGTGCTAGCCGTCCTGTGAGGCTCCTAGACTGGGACAGCCTGTTAGTCAGCAGCACAGTCTGTCTCTCACATGTGTTTCTGCAACTATGTTTGTGGCTTTACCCGCCATATTCACCAGTAGATCTGTTTACCAATGTTTAGTGCTCAACAAAACACACTGGCTAGCGAAAGGAACACTGCATCTAAGATGCTTGTAGTCATTTTACTAATGAATTGTTAGTTTGATGTCCACTGTAATAAGCTGAAGAAAGGCCAGGCATTTAACTAGATTTTGTGTAACAGCTAGTGGTTAAAATGGATACTGCAGCCCAAATTCAAAATATTAGTTTATTACTTTGGAGTTGTTTTTCCCCGCCCTCCTCCTCAGGCTCGATGCTTACACTGGTTGCCAGTAGGGCTGTTGCGGTGAAGGAATTTCTTTGCGGTAATTTTGAGTGGCTCAATAGCGATATGCAGTATTATCGCCATATAAATAAATATATATATATATATATATATATATATACCAGAGGAATCACAGAGGAATGCAACAACCGCAGCAACCATGATATTTGCATTTTCTTTTCTCGTAGCCTTACGAGAAAAGAAAATGCAAATATCATGGTTGCTGCGGTTGTTGCATTCCTCTGCGATTCCTCTGGTATTGCGACATTGCGGTTATTGCGACAACCCTAGTTGCCAGATTAGGACACACAAGAGGAACAACATAAAAGATGTATTTTCTGAATGATCACTAATATAATTCATGGAAAGATGGCAAAATTGATACGTATTAAACATATACTTAATAAAATCCTAAATGAAGGATTGCAGAAATGAGATTTAATTCAGCAAATATATAATATTCTAGTACTTAGTATGTCCTCCAGACCTCCAGAAAGTACGCTGCTTTGACCCTTCTCGGCACTGAGTGTACATGTTCATGACAAATTTTCACATTTGTCCTGTTTAACTCCTGGAGGACGGCCTCCTTAAATGCCCTGGTCTTTAATGGAGAGTGTTGCTCAGCTTGTCTCTACAGAATCCCCCACAGCTGCTCAAGAGTGTTAAGATTGAGTGAAATATATGTCCACTGAAAGATTTTCACCTTGAGAGAATGAATATCTTCATTGTCATGTTGAAAAAATGCCCAACAATGCAGGGAATGAGCAGAGGGTAGCATCTTCTGTTTCGTTTTTGTATTACATCACACAGTGGTGTGTGAATTCAAGGCAGCACTTCATACCTTTAGCACTCATACATCCCTATATAAGAGCTTTACTACCACTAAATGTCACTGTGGGAACCAGACACTTCTCACTGTACTCCTCCTCTAGCAACACCAGAACATTTTGGATGCTTTTGGATCTGAAATAATTGACTTGGTCTCTTGAGACCAGAGTATGGATTCCCAGAAGTCTATATTTTGTAAACATGGGCCTTGGGAGAGGTTAAATGAGTTAATTGTGCTTTAGCTACAATAGGAAATTCTAGTGGTGACAACAACCATGCGTGTCACATTCCAGGCTGTGTCATACTCCGTCAGATAAAGTGTCACTCTTTTCATAGCTTTTGCCAGCTCTGAGACACTTGAATGGTATTTCTCCGGCTCTTTTTCTAGCAAAAAATCACTCACCACTATATGAAAACTTAAAGTGAAGACCTGATTATTCTAGGAGCTTTGTCAAAAGTCCATTGTTTTTGAACGTCAGTTCTACTTCTGCTATATTTTCACACTTAAAACAATTATTTGGTATTCCTCTTGTACCATTGTCCTCTTTTATGCCAAGAAATAAGTCAGATGGCAGTTCTCTCCCAAGTGGTTTCACTGTTGACAGCATTAAGTCGGAGTATGATTCACTTTTAACTGTCAGGAAATTACTTGTCTTTGAAATATACTTACCTATTGATCAAAAATTGCCTTAAACCTACACTAAAATTTTATTTTTTAGTTTTATTTAGTAATTTTCAGGAGGGTGTACTCATTTTTACAACACAACATTTTATCACTTTAATAAAAAAAATCTTATTTTGCTGAATAATTTTGACATTCTTCTTTGGTAACTGATCAAGCAGGCTTGTTGGAACATTATATCTCCAAAGAACCCTAACATGTCTTCTAAGTAAAGAGTAAATGCTGAATTTGTTTTAGAGGGGGTGTACTCATTTATGCTGTGCACTGTATATATTGAATTTCATTTACACTTGTGAAATATTTGAGTGCATGGTACAAGTGACCTCTTCAAAGCTAATGAATAAAGTCACAGCTGAGCTGTTGTGCATCTGAGCAAAATGCAACAGTATTTTGGTCTTGAATGAATCTGTACTTAAAACAAATCGGGTGAGTGAATGTTTCAATGACTCATTAATAAACACAATCACTTGCTTTGTTCTTAAATCAGTTTTTTGAGGGAACAGATTGAATAAATGATTCAATAACAACAACAGTGTCATGCTGCTACCTACTGGTGTTTTTTTTGTTTTATTTAATATTTTCATATTCAGAATGTTATTAATGTTATCAAAACATTAATCTCATAACATCATGCAATTGTAATTGCAGTTTGAATGCACTCATGCCACCTCTGAACTACATTAAACAGTCTGTGCAAATATATTCAATGCCAGTTCAGATGAAGCTTTTGTGCCACTCTTGTACATAGTTAAAATATTTTACTCAAAACTAGCAGTCATTTGATTGCTGTAGTGGTGTTGTTGAGGGAGGGCAGGGGAGGTTAAGCATCTCTGAGCATGTGTGTGCATGTGTGTGAATGTACATGTCAGAAACGTGCTCAGCAGAAGGTTTCAGAGACCCGTCCTACTCCACACCTCCACCAGTTTACATTCCTCGTTTTCATCTGCTGTCATCTGAACCTCTCCTCCTCTGACGTGGTCTTTAGACTCTTCAGGATGGAACAAGTTTAGTAGCATGTTAACGCATACCTGTGAACATGCAGTGACAGCGGCACGCTTTGCTGAAGTGCATGGTTTTACTCTAGTCTCCACATAGTAGTCACATGATGTTGCATTTATGTGGATTAGGTTACTGATTACAATTTTACTATATTTTTTACAGTAACCCTTTCATCTCTGGTAACTCAAGAAGTCTGTATTACACTCTTTGTAGTCAAAGTGGCCTGTATTTTCAGGTAATGTAGGCATTGGCATTTAAGTTTCTTGAATTGGTACCGTAAACAGTAGAGGTGGAAATCTTTTGGAATCTCACGATTTGACTCAAAATGATTCTTGGGGTCATGGTTTGATTAATAATCGATTTTGAATCAAATTTCAGCTTGATATATTCAAAGAATCAGTTTTAGATTTGATTCTAAACTTTCAATTTTTTCATTAATTTGAACTAAAATTAAAATGAAACTGAAAATGTAAAGGAAATGAACTCCAACCACTAGTTTTCTGCGAGCGAGTGATGGAGAGGAGGAGCACTGAAATAAAAACGGCCCTTC